>JAQQAE010005329.1:0-17746 GCA_029823295.1 Pseudamia nigra | reverse complement strand
TCACTTTTGTTGCCAGTGATTTAGACATTAATGGCTGTATTTTGAGTTATTTTGAGGGAACAATAAATTTACTGTTATATAAGCTGAACACTGACTACTTTTCATTGTGTCAAGGTGTCATTTCTTCAGTGTTGTCCCATGAAAAGATATAATTAAACATCTGCAGAAATGTGGAGGGTGTACTCACTTTTGTGAGATACTGCATTTCATTCATTTTAACCTGTACATTTACACAGCTACAATTTTTGCTGTTCTAGAGCAGGCCCTCCTTAAGACTGGGTTGCAGGAAATATTTTTAATGTTTCCAAATAATGGACATTTAAAAAAAGATGCAACAAACATGTTTGAGATACAGGTAGTACTTAATGTTCTCCTTTTCTGATTCTTATAGAACATCTAGTTCTGATTGATCAAATGTCTTTTAAATGGCTAGTTATTCAAACTAATGATAAGAAAGTGAATTTGACAGTAAAAATGAATTTTATAGATTATCTTCTCATGACCAGAAGCCTACTGTGAACTGGGTCATGATGATTTTTTTAAAATATCAAATCCCTAGAAGAAAACAATATTTGTGAAACACTGTCCTAGAAGAAATAAAGGGAGACAGATGTCCAGCGTCAACAACTTTATTATCTTTTTTTCATTATTGTGTCTTTGTTGTTTAAAGACAGTGTTATACAAGAAAATACACAATTTTAAAAAAAGAACCAAAACTTCAATTGAATCCACACCTGAATACACCTGTGTGTATTTGGGGAGTAAGAGTAGTCAAGGCAGGTCAGTCACTTTGATGTCCTGTGCCAGGCCACTGTTGTGATGTGTCTCATGATTCTCATGACTGTTAAGATGTTTAACATAACCCTCATCTCACAGTTCAAGGAGAAACAGGGTTCAGTTTAGGCAAGGCAAGAAAAAAACTCCCCGTCTCTATTAGTTTATTCCTGCATCAAAACTGAGCAGCATCAAATGAAAAGACAGCGTGTACCACACATGCACACTGATAGCTCATTATGCATACATGTTGTATGAATACACCAACGTAAGAGTAATGGCACCCATGAGAAAGTAGAAATCAGAACAGAAAATAAAAGCATTAAAAATTAAAGCTAGTATCACACCATAGTGAATTAAAAGGCTGGGATGAAATGAACAAAACAATAGGGGGTTGGGGGAGTTGGGTTTACATGGAACCCCTCTGAGAAGGGAAGGCAGATGAAGAGGTTTTTTTAGTCTACAGTACACTCTCCACATACACTTTGGTTGTTTTTTCCCTTTCTGCATGAGGCAGACAACTGTTCTGTATGAAGCAACAACAGCCAGGAACATTAAGTCTATACCTTACTGCATTATTGCTACAGCTGTCCGATAATGCACAGGCCCTCAGGGGGCAACTTCAGTAAGTCACTATCAGAGGTCACATTATTTGGAAATATATATGGATTAAACATATGATGAGCTCTCCATTATCATTCAAAATATAACATGTATTCTCAAATATAAAATCATCTCAAACACAATATATTAAAGTTAATCTTTAGTGAACCTCAAGTTTATCGCTGAGAAAAGAAATCACATACTAACGCTCCATTTGTACAATTTCATCATCATTCACTTCATCATTTAGCTGTGATCTATGTTCAACTTCACAACTTGTCAATATAGCAAAACTGAGACATCTTGCTGCCCTAAATGTGCCTCCTGACAATATATGTTACACCTTTGATATGATGTAAAGAGTACACAACTTGTGTTTGTAGCTTGTACTTCTATGTACAAGCCCATGGAAGTGCTTGAGTCTGTGTGAAGTGGAAAGACGAGCAGAAACCAGAAGCCATGCAGTAAAAAGAAGTCTTTGAAAAGAGATTTGAGTTAAATGTGCTCAAGAGAACTGCAAATCAAAAACTTACAATATTTAGAGGCATCTTTTTGTGCAAAAAACAACACCTATCATTTCCTTCAAATATTTCACACCTCACACTATCACCCTTATGGTCTCCTTCACTCTGAGCTCAGAATGAAGATTGTTTCTGTCGATACATTTAGTTTCCAGTGTATTTTCACATCCTATGGCCTGCACATTAAAGGATTTGCAACGTGTCACCTGATCAGCCACGGTCACTAATGTGCTAGTAACAAGGATTAAAAAAAATATTTTTCATGTGTTAAGACATTTTTGAAATACAAAACATGAATTCTGCAGCTGTGTTAAGGGTGTCTCAGAGTTCCACCTTTCCAGTATGGATCTAGATTAAAACTGATAACAACAGCAAATCACTGGGGTCCATTCAATCAGTTTGAGCTAAGCTGTACAGATAACTTAATACTCAGATTAGTATAATTATTCTTCATTGTACAATATCATTCTCTTATCACAAAATATTCACACAAATGACTAGATGGTAAATACAATACCTCCAGCCTTAAATTCTACATTCCTAACAATAATTACAAAAAAATACTAACTGGTTTTCAAAACTCTTGTCACTATAGATGTGTAGTGCACAGGTCAGGGGACTCTTTCCCTTGTTCAGTCAAATAAAGGCAAAAGACTGAGGGTACAATTTGTGAGCCGATTCCAGATCAGCTTTTCCACAGACACTAAACGGGCGGACTATACACGTGGTGAGTCTGAGTACAGTCCGCTGTAGGCAGGAGCTGACGGCACAGTGGGGCGCTACAGGAACCAGCCCTGTCACCTTCTGCAACCTTTGACCTCCTGTCAGCTGAAGCCACTGGGGATTCCTTGGAGAAGCCACTCCAGACTCACATAGTCCTACTGGAAACATGTGAACTACAAACTAGTGGCGGACTGTGGAGCTAGTGCAATACAATAGAAACCAACATTTCCTGGATACACTGGGTGAGAATGACTGAGTATCTCTGTGATTTGACTGAATACTTCATATGATCGTTGAGATTGATTTCACTATGAATGGTCACCAGGGATACTTGAAATTTTGAAATGGGACAGCACCAGAAGACAAGGTAACGTACATGTACAGAGTGAAAATTTCAACATCAACACAGCAATATGTACTAACCTATCATCAACTACAGTGAAAAGTGCTAATTCAGTTCTTTGATGAGGATTCCTATTAATGATATGGATGTTTACATGTTTCATGAAGCGACTGTACTAATGTATTACAACAGAAGTACTGTCTATTATAGAAGTTTTCTAATCAAAATCACAAATGGTAGATGTGTAAACCATGGTCAGATGGAGGCATTTCATGTTTAAACTATGTAATAAATAAGCAGCTGTGTTATCTCTACTTGGACTAGTCTAGCTGACTACTGGACAGAACAAGAAGCCTGACATTCACACCAAATAAAAATACATTTCTGCACTGCTGCATATCTCAGCTTTCATAAAAACAGCCTGTACTGGAGAAGAAAGATGTGATTTGATTCATTGTTCAAAAGACACCATGTACAGGCAAAAGCCTCTCTTGAGCAAAAAGGGAGGGTAAAAAATAAATGTGTACTTAAATCCATTCCCATAAAAAAGAAAACTAATGTAGTCTTTATAAAGTGGGCTTAGGATAATCTCAATTGTGCTGAATTAAACAGAGGACATTTTCTTTTCAATGCTGAAATACTGATGTGTATTATCAACATGCGTAGTCATGATTTTGTCTTTATGTTGTCTAGATTAATGAACTGCTTGTATGTGGGTTTCTGTCCGAATTGTACAACTCTTAATGGGGTGAACACAGAAAAGTGCATTTAGGAAGCACCTGATTTTAGGAGTGAGCAGGCGCCCAACATCAGCTCAACATGCCACATGGTATCACGCTGCTGTTTCTCTTAGTGTCAGAGGGGTTTCTCTCAGGGGTGGACCCTTGTGTAAAAACAGAGTGAGTCTGTACATTTCGGAGGTACAGTGTATTTCGAGAGTGTGTGAAACATACACATTCCCATGTTCACAAAAGGTCTGTATAGCGCTCTTAAGCTACACCCCATTGCTTAAGGATCTGAGGCTGAGCCGCTCCCTGTCCGATGAGGTCTGGTGTGATCCAAAGAGAGCTCCGGGGTTAGAAGATATCAGGACACATGCTCCAGTCTTGTTTTTCCTTTGTCTCCCAGTAACCTCCCTTGTACACAAAGCTTGTCTCTCCAGTGATCGAGTTCCTTCTTTGGTGAAACCACATTGGCTGGTATCCTTCATATTCTCTACCTGCAGGAAAAAGCACACGTTAACGTTACTCGACTGGTGCTGTTTAATTGCACTGTTGATAGAAAAGCCACACTTGCAGGCAATTCACCAAGTGACCAATTCTCCTCAACAATACATGTGCTATGAAAAGCAACCAATCGCTATGCACTGCATTTGGGACAGCTTCAAACGTGAACAGAGTTCATGTAGTGGCGATCAGGCTGAACTTGTATCAATAAAATACAAATGAGCACAATATGTAATGTAAAAAACTTAATTGGTCACAGTGGAGGAGAAAACAATTATCACAGTTTTGGGAATCCCAGAACTGAATGATCTGTTTCTCAATATGGTAACCCAGTTTGAAAAATTGAGGTTTTTCAATGTGAAAATTTGTAGAAAAATAATTGTTGAAAAATGGTTTGAATTTATGTTGAACAAAGCTTTGTTGGCTGTTGGTCAGTGTGAAACCGAAGTGCCCACAAGCATCTGCATAGACGGGATGATAAATGCAGTGCAGATTAACTTCGTTCTATTATGGCTTCACCACTACACACTGAAAAGTCCTGACTGCAGCATTATCTGTTATTACATGTAACGCATTTTTAAGGGAGTTTCTAAATGAAAATGTCACATGTGCAGGAAAAAGGTATTTTTTTTCCTGAGTCATATCTGGAAAAAAAAAAAAAAAAACTGACATGAAGGGGGGTATCATGCAGTTCCCACACAGAGCAGACCACACAGAGGATGAGGAGTGTGTGTTTGTGCGTGTGAGTGTGTGGGAATGATGCACAACAGAGGGGCACAGGGCAACCCCCACTCACCAGAGTCATAATCACACTCTGACCACCAATAGAGGGAGGAAAAGAAAGACAAGTCATGGGTACATCAAATACAATCTAACCTATGCACAAAACACACACAAGAAAACCACTAGGATGAACATTCACAATACAAACCCTTGCTTCTTACCTGTAATACCAGCTTGTATTTAGTCAAAAAGTGATAAATCAAATGTCCTTTTCAATCTTAAATTGATTTTAATTGTATATAAACAGTAGATAAGTGTGTCCAAGTAACCTCTTAACTGCATGCCTACAGTCTTCATCTTGTAATAGTAAAGATACCACAGAAGCATTGTATTAGTGGGAGTCGCAACGTGGAAGAACTGTTCAAAGCTTTCTTTCATTGATACTGTTGGTGCTCTCCAGTGCAAAAACACTAACTACTATCATTACTTGCAAAATCAACTATTCTTTTTTATGTCTGAGAAACCATATTTTTCTGTCAGTTTGGTACGATGCTAGCTTTGAAGCCAGACACATCTTCCTGACAGGAAATGTTGCATTTAGTCACACAAATTAGTCTGTAACTGCTCTGAGTCAGTCACCGATTTCAATTTGGCGTAGATCTGGCTGAACCAAACGCAACCATTTCTCAGTTATCATCCAATGAATGCAGGATCCAATGACAGGGTGCCAGGTGCAATTCATTTGGTTTTGTCTGCATAGAAGAGTCTACCACTTGTGCCCTCTGGGGAGTAATTATTAATAGGTTGGCAAAAAGCCAGCATCAGATTCTGGACACTTGCTCATGACAGAGTTTTATGCATCATACACAGATCTGTTATGACTTTAATGTTAAAAATTATGTTGATGCATTGTTATATTTAAAAGGAGCAACTGACCACAACAACAAATCTCTTCTCAAGTTGTCAGGAAAAAACAGACATTTAAAAAGGAGCAAATTTTCATCTTGACCATTCAGAGCTGCCTGGATTGACAGCATTCTCAGCCTCTTTCAGACCAAGTATTTACCATAAAAAAGAATAAACAACTGCATTTAAAGCCTTAATTGACAAAAAAATACCCACAAGACTTGCTGAGTTTAATTTAACAGGCGGCACACCATTGTACAGATCATTGATCTACAAGATTGACCATCTGTATAATTAAGAAAAAACACTTGCAGTTGGAAAATTAATCTGCAATTAATCCTAAAGTTGTTAACTGAACTGATTTAAGCTGCTAAACGCATTACCATTCTTCTGTAGAGTTAATTAGAGTAGTAGACCTCTAAAACTGTGAAATTTCTCATTCTGAACATTAATAGTACAAGAACCCTGAATGCTGAAGGAAAGTCCACCACCCTCAGTGTCCTTCCTGTCATCCACTCAGCAGATCCAAAACATGATGTGATACCACACTTCCTCTTCATATTTCATACCTTCATCCAGAGCATCTGAGGCTTCTGCTTCCCTCCTCCTCCTTACGGCTCTTTGTTTTTCTTCTAGCCTCTGTTTCTCTGAGTTCGCCTCATCCCATCGGCCATCTTCCATCAGCCTCTGGTCGGGTCTCAGGCGGCTGTCAGTCAGGGACACACCTTCCTCTGGCTCATTCAGGGTCAGTGCCAGCGCTGAGAAGTGGTACATGTTTTCAGCATTCTCCCTAAGAGAGCAGAGGAGAAGTGAAGAAGTGGTTAGAGAGCTGATTAGAGTCAAGAAGTTTGATGTCCATCGATGAATGATATTGACAAAATTGGCTGTTACACAGCGACACTCAAATATTTAAATGATCTGCCTTATGAGGTTGTTGAGACAACAACTCACGGGAGAGGATATTTCTTCCACAGCAGTTTAGGAGACAAAGTCTGGTAGACGGTCTTCTGTTTTCCCTCCGACCCACTGCCTCCTCGACTGCTTTGAATAATTTTGGCACTCTCCATCTTATCATCCCATGTACCAGAAAGGATGTAATGCGCCTGTCCCCTACTGTCTGCCACGACACCGGTCACCTGCAACAAAAGAAGTTATTCTGTAAACTCTTGTAGTAAAATAATAATGAGCAATCTATTCAACTGTGAGTCCAGATGTATTTCTGGACTGAAGCTATGGAGTATTTAAATGCACCTGTACAGTCCCTTTTGAAAAACACTTGCAGTTTTTTGATCGATCAAAAAACCAATGTGTCTTATTTTGAGGTAATTCAGAAATTACTTCACAATCATACTTAAACACTATAAAATGTGTTGGTACAGTCCAACAGGGGGCAGCATCATACAAAAATCACAGCCCACTGAATGACATCATACATAGGTGGAATAGCAGTACAGTGATGAAAAGAACCCTTTACCTTCCGAGGAACGTCCCTTGAGAAATAACTATAGGGAGAAAACTTGAGTTGGCAGGTCTCCTTGGTCCTGTAGTTCACAATCTCAATTTCCCCTGACTGCAGACAAACATACAGACAGAACAATAGCATGTGAACGCTGTGACCATTTCAAAGTGCATTTACAGCACTGCCACTGAAATGTGCAACAGAAATGGTAAACAGTAAGAACATATTGTATGTACAAACCAGCTGAGAGAGCAAACAAGCAGATCGTCAAAGCAGATCGTCAAAACTTTACCAGTTCTACCAGTCTCATGTTATCTCAGATGTATGGTTTCTATTCAAAACTGCCCAATATGGCAGTGCTATGCAGATTTCCCTGTGGCTTCCTAGTCGAGATCCTGACACTGATGTCTGACTGTCTATTGCTGGAAAATAAAATTGTGACAAACTAGCTTCCTTAGACTGGCTTGAAAGTTTTTTAATTGTCTTGTTCTGCACCAGATGAAAACAAATTCTTGTATCATCACATTTATCTCAAATCACAGATGAAACTCGAGCACAAGTGTCATCATACAGTGTCACTTCTTTAGGTTTTATAGAATATTTTAGGATAGGTTCAAAGTACATTTAATACATTAGGTTGATACACAATCTCTGATAAACAGTCTTGATGTTAACAGATCTCTTATCTGCTCAGACCAAGAATTCTACAAGTTACCTTAAAGCCATATACATTAACAATAAAATCACTTCATATTACAGACTTCTTACATTTTGATGAATTAATCCAGATCTAATAATCTCATATGATTTTATAGTCAGGACATCAACTTAGTCCATCCTTGGCAAATAGTAAAGGGATTCAAATTTGAAATGTTAACATATGAGGAAAAGAATGAAAAAAATACAAGAATCTCATTTTAACAGACAATTATCACTAAAAGGAATGAAGTTAATTTAATTCAGTTCAATTCAATTCAATTAAACTCAACTCGACATGCGAGACCTGCTCCTCCCACCCCTGCATAACGGGACCATTTCAAAGAAAGAAAACACTGTTATTGGAGGGTATTATTAGAGATCAAAGCTGAAGATTAATTCCCTAGCATTAGTGAAGCTCCTTGTTCATGTGCTGGAAGGCTATGCTTAGATGATCTACTTTATTTCGCCCTGATGACTGGTATCTAAATGTTTAAACTCAGGAAGAAATATATCTGTAGGTTATTCTTGAAAGCGAGAGGTTAAGAGTGTGGCACAGTGGAAGAATCTTTACACATGAGAACCACTTTCCAACAGACCTGGTCAATCCACAGCTTGCCCACAATGATGTTGTGCACTGTGGAGGTGACCTTTCTCCACACATAGTGGTTCCCGGTGGAGTGGAACTGCAGGTGAATGGCACCTGGGAAAGAGCAGAGATAAGAGGTTATGACAGAAAATAAATATTACAGCTGTGTTTGTCACAAACATACAATTGTTGCCCTGAAAGTGAAGAGTTACACTTTGATTTGCTTTCTCAAATCCAAAGATTTGTGATTGGTTCGACCTGCAGTTTTCTCCGTCGAAAACATGTCATTGTACACGTTTATGGCATGTACAGTGGAAATACATTCTCAACTACTTCTGCAGTGGCCTATGTCACATATTTCATCATAAATGCATTCCACATAGGAGCTTTTTCTCCATTTCTTGACATCTCCCAGCAGACATACAGTATGGAAGACACCAGATAAAAAACACTGCATCTCATAGCTGGACTGGCATCTATCAAGTCTTTCATTTATCTGAGCCAACAAAACCCTACTCTCTGCTGTCCCAATGCAATAGAGAGCTCCCTTTATAACTGTACTTTATGTCTGTGTCACAAGGATCATAAAACCCAGCCTAATTCATTCTCCATGCTTAGCGCTGGCTTTAAGATTGTGTAGGAGTGGGCTCTATAGTCTGCTACTCAAGAGAGAACTAGAGTCCTTCTGAACTAAACTGACTACGGTTGGTTCAATTTGCAGAACAGAGCCTTTATTTACGCAAACACTTTGTTCACTCCCTGACTGAAAATAAATTCTTACCCAAAGGCATTATGGAGAGGTATTTGCCACGAAACTTGCTAGCTATGGTGATTTCCTGCCAAAGGGTCCAGCCTCTTTGGGAAATCACATGATGTGCAGCTGCAGGTGGGTGATGGCTCACCTGAAAGGAAAAAGGGACAGGATGTAGATGGCAGGAAATTAAGCAATTTCTTGACTCAAGGGGGCATTGTAAAATTCAGAGCCCAGCAAATACATATAGTATTTGTACTGCATTGGGCAAGGATCTATGTTTGCTTGTTGCAATGTTTATGTACTGAGGAGGGTCACATGAATACTAGTATTGAAAAGAATCATCTGTTTATATTTTGGACAGATATCTCGTGATTGACAACAATTTCTCATAAAAAGGGAGTTCAGATATAACTGTTTTTACTGAAGTGGCCATGTGCAGAAATATAGAAAATGTCAAACAATACATTGATCGCCACATAGCATAGGAATGCATTTGAATAATTGACAGGCAAGTTATAGCAAAACTGTACATGATGTCAGTCAAGATTCACACCTCTATAGCGAGCATGAATTTTATTACTGTTGTGTTGTGAGAACACAGGCTATCATTATCAGTATTTATGTCAGGTGGGTCATTCCACTACCTGCTCACACAGCGAGCGGTAGCCAAACTCATCCCGACGATCAAGCTCATATGTTTCTCCGAGGAGAGGGTTGAAGGGCTTGGCTGTCCGGTGGACTGTGGTGGAGTAGGATGAGACGGAGAAGGCAGCAACCAGGCACATCTGCTCCAGAGAGGAGTCACAGCGTGCCGCCTTGTCCAGAAGTTCGTGATACTCCAGGTCTTCTGTGAGACGCTGTAGCATTGACAGCGGCTCATTGAAGTTTACCTTAAGAGGAAAGGAAAAAAGAGGCAGACTCAAGAAAAAGAGTTAGCATTGATTTCTATTTTACAAGTCAAGAGAGGACCAGGTTTTCCACACTTACAGGCATAGGGATTTTGGAGAGCTCCTTGCCAATGCAATTCTTCATGATGCTCCATAAATTGAGAGAGTAGTTAGGTTTGTCTGGGATGTAAGTCCGCCGCGGTCTGCGGGACGGCAGCTCCTTCCCTGACACATCATTACAGCTCAGAGAAACCTGAGATAAGGTAAGAGTGTGATGGATGGGTGGTCTTTGTGCACAAAAGATATTTGAAACATGAAAAGTTTAAAAATGCTTTCAACTTTATGGACTGCTCAGCAGTGTATCAGCAAAACACAGAAACAGCAAATGAGTGACAAGATAAAGACACAAAGACATGTGTGTGTGAAAAAGAAGGAGCAAGATGGATGTGAGGAGCAGATGGTTGACTGGTAATTAAGATGTAATGAAATGATGCAGCTGTGTATCATTGGCACCACGGGGGTGACAGTGAGATGGTAGCAAACACAGATAATAAATGTTTGTGTGTAAGAATATGTTATGTATAGTTTTGTCTATACATTGTATGATTTAACTTTATTTGGGAGGATATATTGGTGCTGTAGGAATGTTTTAGACCAGGGGTGCTCATTATGTGGGCTACCGGTCAATCGCGAATGTAGCGTCAGTAGCTCGCATGACATTAAAAAAAATAGACATCAGCCTATCATCTAGCCCATCACTTGATTGATTTACAGCAGGTGTGCTCAATACGTCAAGTAGTGTGGGTAGATCACGTGACATTAAAAAAAAAATAGACCTCAGCCTATCATCCATCCTGTCACTTGATTGATTTACAGGGCACACAGTCAAATGACATCTGACTTTTTCTGACACTTAAGTCACTGCACATGCGCATTGTTCCAGGTGAGTTGAATCATCAGCGTAAACTCAGGTAATGACAAAAAATGTACATAGTTAACTGTGCTGTGCAATATTGGCTCATGTCTGTGAAGATTCTCAGTCGTCCAGGTCGTGGTATTCAAGGCCACATGTGTGGTTTTCCTTCTGTCAACTGGACTGGAAATTTGGTTTGAACACCGGCAGCTGCGCCAGAGGGGCGCCCTCCCTCCCCCCTGTGCTGCAGCGGGTGGGAAAGAGAGAGAGGCCCGGGGAATGTTAGTGCCGATGGGGCACGGACAACCCATGCGCCAGGCGTCCTGGAAAACGCCGTCTGAACATAGGGGGACAAAGGCAATAGATCTGGTCGCTCTGATCTATCTGGAAGCCCTGCATTCCCGCGGCCAGGGCAGTTGCAGGCGGGTCTGTCTGCCTTCGTCCCCCTAAATTCAGATGCCGTGTTCCAGGACGCCCAGTGTGGTGGTCATTCGCTCCCTCTCGGCGCTAATGAGGGGGCTTCACCGGTCGAACCAAATTTCCAGTAGGTAGATCATTTTGACTTGGTCATTTTATACAGTAAGTAGCTCACATAATGAAAAAGTGTGAGCACCCCTGTTTTAGACCTTTTAGTCCACATAGCGTTTTGACAGGTAAGACTTGCTTTTAGTGTCGGTTAGGGGAAGCAGCTAGTGAGTGCATTATGTAAATGAGACATCCTCACAAAGATAGATACAGCGACGTGTGTGTATGTGCATGTCAGTGAAGAGGGGTTGAATACAGGGTAAGAAAGAAGCTGTGTGGGAAGAGCATGAGGCTTGCTGACAGGAAGTAAAGACAGTCACAGTATATAAATAAATCAATGAGCTGTGAGCTCGCCAACAGCACAAATTAATCTATACTGAGGTTACAAAAGTCAGCAATGTTCAGAAATGTCAAGCCTATTAGTCAAATTTGTTAGAGGACAAACACTTACATGGTCATCCTGGTTCCAGTCATTTGGATGACCTCCGCTTGCTCCACTCAAATTACTCTGAGATCGCCTGGGAAAGAAAATATTACCCAAAATCAGCACCGATTTCTTTCTCTATGTTGTAAAAGATGAGTCATTACATTAGAGATACACTACAAACAGGTTCAACTTAATAAAGCAAAGAATAAATCAGAGGCTCTACACAACCAAGTCAAATTGACAGCAAAAGGCTGACTTTTTTAAACAAGTAACATAAAAACAGACATGTTGGAGGAAGCCAGACAGAGTTGAGGTTCTCAAGTCATTTTTATCTACAAAACACAAAGAAACCATATCCGACAAAGTCCAAGAGTGAATGGTAAACCACACTCCAGAGCTTTAGTCACTACCAGAGCACCAGCTGTTGGCTAGACTCAAATTCACCACTGACAAACGTTAGAAGTTTTACAGAAATGCTTTATAGTTCTTACACTTGAACACATGCAACACATGAATCACAGCTGAACCTCTTCATGCATCACCTCATGTTTCCAGAAAACAAACAAAAGCAAACCCCAGAACATTTGTATTGTTCTGTGAAACTGACCTGTGCTGTGTGTTCTCAGTTGCCGTCACTGTGATGAATGCAGGGGAGTCCTCCATGGCATCAAAGTACTCAGTATCCTCATCTTCATCACTTGCCTCTTCTTTCAGCTGCCTCTCACTCCCTTCTGTCAGGATGTACACATTGTGAGTACAATCAAACTACATGAAGAACTTGCAGAAGCTCCACAAGGCAGTAAGTCCGTCTTCTTCAGGGTTCAAGAGACAGCGGAGTATAATCACATGCCCATGGTGATTAATCAAGGAATAATCAGCTTAGTGAAATTGGCAATGTTCCTGCTGGTTGACTCGACTGAATTACATAAGTTCCTCAGGGTGATGCTTCTAATATTCAGTATACAACAATCAATATTCAGTGATCCGCTCTGTGTAAATTTATCATGTAAAACTTTCTAATTCTGTCAAGGAAAAGTCACCAAATGTGACATTTAGTTGTCAAACTGCCCCAAACTCGATATGTATGATACTTTTTTAATTCAGTGAAGATTTTTGCGAACTTCAAAGTATCTATCCCATGTCTGGAATGTTATCACTGCATTTGTATTAAATATAAAGATGGGCAATTATCAGACCGAATCAGGACAGTGCTATTTGTGTTTGTTTAATAAAGGAACTTGTTTTTAATTATATTAATTCGTTAATATCATCCTGTAAAAATACATGTTTTAGATTAAATGCCAGAAGATCTTCAATTGAAAATAGTGGTCTAAGATTAATTACAGAATGTACAGGATCCAGTATCAGGCACATGCAATAATCTCCATCTTCATTATATATTTTAACTTAATACCTGAAAAATGAAGATTTACTCCGTTATATTAATTCATTCATTTATTACTGAAAACGCTAAGTGGATGTCCTAATTAATACAACTACACTTTGACATACTGGAGATGAAAAATGATTTTAAAACATCAATATTATGACAAAACAATTTTAACTAACATCACAAATAGTCCAATCCATCCAGAGACAGACAAAATAAATATAGTAATAAATAACATGAAAACAGCCCTAATGTGGGTGATCACAGTAAAATTAGACTTGCTGTTTGTTTTTAAGACATGTTACATAGGAGGATGCAGGAAAACTAACAGACCACATGACCTCTGCTCTCTACTAGAGGTAATTACCATCTATAGCTGAATGATGATCCAATCCAGACCTGCTGACAGAACTTACAGTAAATATTCTTGGGTCCACACATGTTCCACAGATGAGGAACATCAGTAATACTGAGCCTGAGGTCACACATGACTTTTAACCAGTCAACTCCACACTGACGCCCACAGGGGGAAGTAACAGAGTAACAGTCAGTCTCACCCTTGTTGGTGGTAGGGGCACTGGGTGTGCTGGAAACAAGCGTAGGAGCTTCTCTCCACGCTCGCTCCAGGCTGTTATGCTGCTTGGCTAGCTGCTCAATGGTTTCCTCTAGGTGGGTACGCTGCTCCCGCTCATACTGCAGTGCACGCTGCCATCTCCTATTGTGAGTCTCTGCTAGGTCCAGGAAGTCTCGACACGCCTGGGGGAATACACACACAAGTACATGATACAGCCACACAGACATACACAGACTACTGAGTTTCATGATGGCAAGATACAATATGGAAAATCAATGAGTATCCAGCAAAATAACACTGCTGCTTCAAATGAATATCCACTTAATATAACTCAGAGTTCGAGGCATTGCAGTAAATTTACTTAAGCAAACTTATAAACCAAGTAGTGGATGATGCATAGTGTGCTGCTCACCTTAGTGCTTCACAATACAACTGTAATACACGAATAATGAAAAGATGAGCTCAGTTTAGCTGTGTTAAATCATAGGTAAACATTATACTCTCAACTAATGGTTATTTAAAATATTTATTAATGGCTACACTTAGTTGAAACATCATACATTTTCTGAATCAACATCCCAGTCTTTGTTGTTTAGGAAAAGATGTTTTCCTACACAAAAAAGACTGGGATGGAATAAGGCATTTGATCTAATCAAGGCTATTCATCATCACATCATTAGTATGTTGATAGCATGTTAATTATCTGTCTGCTGAACATTTACTGAATGTCCCTGCTGTGTGAAATCTGTACAGGAGAAAAGCGTGAACATCAGTGAATGATGAGCTACAGGTCAAGCTCCTGATTGCACAACAGACAATACTTGAGTTAGGAGGGGCATCATTGTTGCAGAGTTTACTTCAGATCAAATATAAATATTAGATGTCAGCACTACATGATGTGACTCAGCCATAGTAAACTCAAGAGGTCAGTGAACCCAACAGTATAACTGATAACATGCATGAATACTGTATGTGACTGTCATGTAAGAGACGTTGAGCTGTCTGCAAGCGGGCATCCAGGGACAGAGCTTCTGAAGGATCATTTTGAAAGCACTGTCGTGCAATAAGGCTGTTTTGTAACTGTGTGTGTGGACATGTTTTTGAGGTTCCCCAGGAGCAGAAAAAACTTGGCCAAGGCCAAACAGGCTGCAGACATCCAGTTTGAACCAGTAATCAAACTACAGAGGCATATACAACAGAAGTTCTGTTATTAAATAAACCCGGCTCTCTAAAGCCACAGGATGCATCACCTTTAGGAAGCCAGAAAAGACAAACCATGTTGTTACACCTGACCCTTCACTTAGTCTGTTCCCTGATAAAAGAATATCTATCCAGTCACATTTTAGCCATATATTACTGTGACCTTTTTCTCAATCACAAACACACACAACTTGCACTGACAAAGTGTTACTGTAAGATGCATTATAATGGATGTAGTCATTTAGAAAATTATGAATAAAATATACAATTTAATATGTGTACTGAGTTTTCAACAATATGAAGAATTTGTGCTTATGATTCTAATGTGTTCTTGTATTTATCATGTCATAATGTACCAAATAACTTAATTTGATTGAACAGTATATTAACTGAATAAATTAATCACAAAATAGAGGAAAAAAGGTAAAAACAAACACCGGGTGTAGCTATAACTACAGAGTAACAAAGCTGCTGCTGTGTGACTACCTCAGCATCTTTCAATTTTCATGCATCACATGCAGTTTTTTCAGGAATTCATGGCTTAAATTCATATTTTAGCCCTTTCATTCCATAAATGAATGTGCTATAATGTCTTTATTGTGTGAGACCATAAATATATACTGAACATAACCAGTACAGCTAAGTGCAAAGTCTTTAAATTTTATTTTTTTTTAAATGAAAGTAAAAAATTGTGAATGTGACATGCTTATTTTACTATTATTTACAGTATACCACCACATCTAATGATAATAATTCAGCAATATTTTAAAAATCACACGCATTGAGTTTAAGCACTGATCACATTTTTAAGAACTTGAAGAAATCTCTAACTCAAACTACCATTTTCCAGAAATTACTAATATAAGTTTTAAATATTTCATAGTACAACCAAATCGCTTCTTACCTTCATCTGGTTCATGAAAAGTGTTTCAACAACGCGTGAGTGTCAGTTTAAATGGTAGAAGTACATGTGATGGTGTTATCCACTTCCTCAGATATTACAATGATATGAAACTCAACACCCACTTAAAAACGTTTGCCAGTTCCACTTTTTTATGCTGAGTCTCCAGTACAAACACAGACTGCATGTGACTTCCAGAGGGTTAATAAAGGCTATCTGGCCATGAATGGACTGAACATATACTTAAGAACATGTACTAATAGTACTGACTTTTTAGTAACGTGAACTCTGACTGAAGAAAGGGCAAAGCTATGAAGTTCTGTATTGAAAGCATACAAACATTAAATGGTAGATGAATAAATGTGCACAAACACAAAGGTGCATGAGCTTAAATGCAGCGGCATATGTGACTTCTCACATATGCCGCTGCATATGTGAACAGTGTGCATATCTCAGATCACTGGGATCATGCAGTTCAGACCTGCTCTTATGGCCTCCTCCCCTCGACTTCTCCTCTCTCCCCGCTTTAATAAATCTTAACTGACATGTCCAGTCTTTATGTAACCAAACACTCGTATTCTGCAACACTCTTTGATTCAACAGAGCCACTTAAAACACCAAAAACCACTAGAGGCTGTTAGTGGTCGCACTTCTTTCTCATTAGAGCCACATTCTTGACAAACCTAATGGCACTTTGGTGTGTCACACAATCTTAGAGGCTCTGTTTTATTGCTTAGTTTGTGAGTTCTGATTTCTCACTCTGAACAATTAGAAAAAGGATGACATATAGAAGGAGGAAGCCAATCATTTTGATTACATTTGTTAAGTGTGATCAGTTTCTTTTATTAGTATAAGGTTAGGCTCAAGTTTTTTGACATGCCTTATCAACACACATTTAGGCATGATAGGGATAATCTTCTACGGACAGATCTCAAAGTAAATCTTGAATTGTTGCAGTTAAAAATGATTACCCACAGCAAAGACATATAAAACAGAACCTTTAACACAGAAGCAGTCATGCATGCACTACAGCAAAAACAATTTCTGACTCAAGTAAAAAAGTTTTTACCACATCCAAGCCACAGAGAGAAGCAGAAACCTTGTGTGTTTGTCTGGCTTGAATCAGAGCACGTAGGCTGCTAACTGTGGTCCAGAAAGCTCTGACATTCCTCACCAGGCAGGGAGGGTTGACGGTTTGAGGGGGAGCAGGGGCTATTCCTGTCCCCCCCCCCATCTGCAATCATATCTAGTGTCACGCCTTCAGGACCTCAGCCCTCTCTGAACTCACATCCATGACTGACATTGTAAAGTCTGTGGTATTTGTCATTGCAGAGAATGGAGCAGGGCCAGATAAACTCGAGTTTGACGTTCCTTGATAGTAGTGATCACGACCAACACATCTGACGTACAGTAATGGTAACAGAACCACGGGTCATATTAGAACAATATGGTCTTGTCATGAAATAAATTAATAATATCATAATTCTTGCATAAATCTGACATGCAGTGGATATAAAAAGTCTACCACCCCTGTGCAAATGCCAGGTTTTTGTGATGTAAAAAATTGACACCAAGATAAATAATTTCACAACTTTTTCCACCTTTAATGTGA
>JAQQAE010005328.1:0-17747 GCA_029823295.1 Pseudamia nigra | reverse complement strand
CAGAATCAGATAATAAATAAAACGGAAATAATGTAAGTTATGTGTCCTTTCTCTGCGGACCGGCACCAATTGACCCATGGACCGGCGGTTGGGGACCCCTGATTTAACCCTTCTGCCATTATTTTGTTCACAATCTGGATAACAAGTCCACTGTGTGTGTATGTATGTATGTGTATATATATATATATATATTTTTTTTTAATTTATATGAAATTTCGTCAAGGCTGCAAAGAGCCACAGTAGGGAGGCTGAAGAGCCGCATGCGGCTCCGGAGCCGCGGGTTGCCGACCCCTGCCCTAGACTGTGACACTGGACTGTCCTCGAGTTTCCATCCCACAATAATACACATTACACAGAAAGGAAACAAATGGGAAACTGGGATAAATCACTACTATTGCAGAGTGGGAGACTTTTAGTAATATCAGGGTAGAAAAGCAAAAATGTTCGTCTTTACTTTAAAGCTGCAGTACGTAACTTTTTTTTTTTTTGTTTATTGTTGAAACTCTCACTAAATTCTGGTAGTAGGACATCAATACAGTCATATGGAGGGAAAATATGTCTCCTTTTACATCAGCTGCAGCCTTCACCTCTGGTACTACTGTTAAGCTCCCAGTCAGACCTAGTGCACTGACGCAGGACAAAAACTGCTCCAAACACTGGTCACAGACGATGTGTAGAGCAGGTTCTGACTGGCTCCGTGCTGACAGCTCTGACCAGCTGCTGTTGTTTCCTTCTTACATGGGACCCAACCAGCTCCGAACACCAGTCACCAAGGACCGGAGGAGAAGGCTCTGACAGCCTGCTGATAGGCTCCCGGTCAGAGCCGGCACCTCCTCTGTAACTGGTGTGCTGACGTGGGACCATTTTCCATGACTTGAAACTGAAATCAGTCTAACGTTAGACTTATTTATAATTAATTCTACTCATCATCGTGGTTTAAAACAGTTGAGTGACTGTTTGCTTTGCTCTGATATGTGTGAAAATTTTCAGGCTCAGTCCTGGATTTTCCTCAAGTTATGAACTCAACTTTAAGGTGTACTGAGTCCACATGGTGTCTTCCATTACAGTATGTCACTATACAGGTCATTAAACCAGTAACTACATCCTACAATAGTCGAGTCAGGACGGCAACATTGTTCTGGAGGAAGCACATGTCATTCAGTGAGCTTGGCGTTGGTCTCTTATGGTGGGTTTATAGGAAAATGATAAACCGCCTCCTTGCCTTTATGTGAAAACTGGACTCTTTAGTTTCATGAAGGGTTTTCATCTAAGAGGTGATTTCAGGTCTATGTGATAGGTGAATTCCTGGTATTTAATGTCTGAATCATTGTGCACACCTACACTGTTTGAACTATTTCATGTTTTATATCAAAACATTAAATCCCGTTATGACTGGTGTGGCATGTTTTATAATCTATAGGTCTCTTGTAGAATAATATTAAAGAAATCTAGAAGCTAAAAGTCAGATTTGGTGACAAAGTGAAGCCTTGGAAAGGTTGTCATACATTTTGTAAATATTTGTTTTGGATTCCAGCCTTTTGTATATTTGGTCCAGGGGCTTTAAACTTCATTTGTAAATATTGTGTTCAAAAATTTATTCTTCTGTTGATGCACTTCCCGTTGTCTCGTGCTTGTAAATCTATTATTTTTGTATGAAATTTAGCAAATTCTGACTGTTGAAATGGCAATAAATGATAAATATTTTAATTCAGCGTGTTTTCTCTTGATATCAGAGCTGTAGCACTGTAGTGATTTTTTTTTTTTTTTTTTTTTTTTATAAACGATGTCTCCAGACAACTTCACAACTTACATCAGTCATCAGTGAGTTTGTTGTAGCCTAATGAAGAACATGAGCAAATGAATGCAACCAATAAAAAATGAACCAAAAATACCAATATTGTGAGCAAGAAGTGACAAAAACCATCATAGTTAATCTGAATGTACAAAATAATCTAAACAAATGGGGGAAAGAAAATGATAAAAATAACCAACAAAATAAAAACAAATTACCAGAATAGTCAAGAAGATGGAAAATCAAGGCGCAACTGGGTTGTCTTGAATCCTATTAGCATGAATGTTTCAGGATTTTTAAATGACAGTGTCTTGTGGTTATAGATCTGTATAAGCTGCAGTTTGCAAAGCAGTTAATAGTGAACACTGGCTTCTCATTTCAGCAAAAAAATCCACTTTGGCCTCATATCAGAACATCCTTCCAGTGGTGTTCTGCCTGCTCCATGTGGCAATCTATAAACTGCAGGTTGTAGTGGGTGTTTCTCTACATCATTGCTGTTAAGTGTACTCTTCATGGAGGAGTCATGAATGCTGAAATGAAAGGCCTGGAGTTTCTTGGACATGACCCTGGGGTTGATTGAATTTTCACGCACCTTGCTATGGATGAACTTTGCTGGTGGAGGATGAGGGTAAGTAGTGTAGAACTAATCATCTCCCTGACAGTTTCCTGAGCCCGGAGAGAATCAGAGGCTTTGCTTGAGTCCTGATCCACTTACCTGTGTTGTCAAGATCAGGCTGTGAAAATCCAAATTTCTCTTCTATAAATGAGACCCCATTTACAGGTGATACCACATTTTTCAAACTCGGCACACAGTCCATTATCAAAATACATCTTGGCCAAACAAAGCTCACTCAAACCAACAAAACGAATCATGCATAGCTGTTAATCGGTTAACTTGTTGCAATTAAACAAATGTAATGAGCGAAGGCATCCTCTGCTTTGGTCGAACACTTCAGTTTTAATTTCCAGGACTCACTGTGTCTGCAGCTGCGGATCAGTGGGCGGTGACACTTCACACAGTATATAGTTCTCTGCACACACACACACACACACACACACACACCCTGTTGGCTGCACGTTTCCAGCCTGTGCCGCCTGTGTGTTTGTCGGAGATGGACGTAAACCGGGACAAAGTGCAAACCAAACCTGTGCGTCTTATTGCAGCAGTGAGTAAAGGCAACGGCATCGGGAAAGATGGAAAACTGCCGTGGAGTTTACCGTAAGATGTCAATTTTAAACGCTCTATGTTAATCATCGTACATTTACGTGTGTGCAGACTGTTTATCTTCAGGTATATCCTCAGTCCTGTGGTCCTAGTGCTCTGACAAGGACGGACACTCATGGACCGAGCATGTTCCCTTCACGACCACAAACAGTTTCAACCTCCCGACAAATTTTCCGCTGTTTGTTGTTTCTACGATTACGCAAAAACCGCCGAGTGCGGTTTCCGCCGTAATCCATGCGATAACGAGGAACCGTTGTAGGCAACGTTAAGTGCTGCTCTTCTTTTAGTTATGAGGTGTGGACAGTGTGTGTGTAGAGCTTTTCTTTGTGTGTCAGTGGTGAAGTTTGTCAACATCGTAGGTTTTTTGTTTTTTTTTTTGCTATTTCTGCATAATTACTACTTAAAGCATAAAGTCCTTCAAGTAGATTAGTGGAACCCAAGTAAACAATTGAGATGAATATAATATACTTGTTTTTCGGGGGGAAATGATTCAATGTTGCAAATCTGTGAGCAGCAAAAGTATGTGAACCTTGGCGTGGCCCCCTTGTCTGCAACTGCAGCTTAACATCCATCCTATGCCTCCAGTGGCGGCTCTAGAATTTTTCACAGGGGTGGCGACGATGTATTCATAATGTGCATGAACTGGATGCAAGATTTTTTGAATTTTGCATTAGCTACATATATGCTAAAATTGTTACAAAGTTGCAAATACTATGTATTTTTGACAAAGTAGCAATGAGAAGAAAATGACAAAGCAACATCTTCAGACTAATAAGAAAAGGTACAACATGGTCTGGTGTGATGTGTCAGACATAGATGACCTATTGGATATCTGATTGAAGCCTTTTTGACAAACAAATGACAGTATATTCATATTCCAGGCTATTTATTAGCTATGAGGTGATGTCAAACTGTCTCAGCTCGGTTGTTGTCCTGTTTGTACCATTTACACACTGTGGTTGTCCATATTTTTGTGTCAAAAAGTTAAGAAAGAATAACAATTATATTAGGGGAACTTTTTCTAATGCTATTTCGCCCCCTCACAAATGATTATATCAATCAGGCAGTGATTACATCACTCCTGAAAAATATGTAGGACTATTTATGAAGTGCAGTGGTGCCCCGGCTCACGAATTTGGGCAACTCATTCATTGGCCGGAGTGAGTTTTTCCATAGGAATACATGTAAAACCAATGAATCTGTCCTGGACCCACGAAAACTCCCATATAAAGTATGTATTACACACCCGTACGTGCACATTTATTGATTTGTAAAGACACTTACCAGAGGAAGATGAACGGAGACACTATTTTTCTTAGGTTCCATGATGAAAAACACAAAATGAAGCAGTATTTTAGGTGAAAAAAGTGAAAAAATTAGGTGGGAAAAATTTGTAACCTGAAGTACAAAATTTTTACCCCCAAAATTTGACGAGTTATAACATTCGTAACCCGAAACTTTTCGTTAGCTGGGACACAATTTTTACTGAATTTTTTCGTTACCCGAATTTTTCATTGGTACAAGCGTTCGTTATCTGGGGCACTGCTGTACAAGAAAACCATTATTATGCCAGGATTATGATACCAGCATCTGGTATCAATTTTCAGACTGAGAGGAGCTGTGTGGATTTAAGCTACGAAGCTACATCACATCTCACATCTGATTAGATCACGCTCTGGTGTTGAAGTGTACTGACATCTCTGGACAGTCCAGTAACTGTTCATATCATCTGCTATAAGTTTTAACTTTTATTTGTTTTGACGTTGGCTGTCCAGTGTGCCCACCACGTCGCACAAGTTACAAGAACAGCAGCTTGTGAAACATATCCTGACATGTTTTCCGCTGTGCCAAAGTCAAAGACAGAATGTAGGTAGAAGACTGGTAAAGAATTAAATAAGTAAGTAATAAAGTACTGTTCACTTATGCATTTGTTTTGCATCATGACACACTGGTTTAGAACCACAACCACTGTTGCTGAGACAAAGGCTGCGTTCACATTGCAGGCCTTAATGCTTAATTCTGATTTTTTTTTTTTTTTACTGAAATATGATTTTTTTTTTTTTTTGCGTGGTTGTTCACATTACATTTTAAATGTGACATCCATCAGACTCCAGTGTGAACAGCCTAACAGCTCTGAAGTGACGTCACATGTAGTATTTGCAAAGTAAATATGGATGATACACAAGTCAACGTGTGTGTCAGTTTTGAAGTTGTGCAGTCAAAGCCAACAAAATTATGACCAAGTGATTCCAAGTCCATCGTCTACAACTGATTTTGCCGTGTCTCGCCTGCTCCAGCGCAGAATTGTCACGTCTGTCTCACTTCAGTGAGGTAAAAGTCGGATGAAATGCGGCATGACCATTCAGACTGAGGTTGCTTAGAGAAACATCCGACACTTATGTGATTTAGGACCACATATGAAAGCAGCCTGGGTCTGATTTGAAAAAAATCGGTTTTGTACTGTTCAGGCTCTCATAAAAAATCAGATACGGGTCACATATGGCAAAAAAAAATCATATTTTGCCTGCAATCTGAACATAGCCAAAAACAAAGTATGAAACAGTAACCAACATTATTCTACATCAGATTAGCATGAAGCACATTTCATTTTAGCAGCAGGAGGCTGAAGTGTTTGATACAGGACAGTAGAAACGTTTTTGAGGGGCCTAAGATTAGATTTACAATTAAAATTTTTTGGTGAATTTTTTATTTCAATGCTATGAGAGGCTTTTGGACATGACAGTAATTGAACCAAAAAAAAAGAGAAATAATTAACAAATTGAATAAAAAATAAGAATAATACACTTAGCACATTGCAGTTAAAATGTGCATCACATGTTGTGGTATGTAAAGGGTTCAAATATTTTTCAGTGCTGGAACAGTGATCTCTGAATAATACCAGCAAATTCTAAAAGAAAATATCTGTAAATTGTGTCTGTAAACTGAATCTAAGAGATCATGGGTCATGCATCAAGACGAACAAAGTGAACTTGTTGAAATGACCAGGTCAAAAATCTATCTTGAAATGTTATGGAAGGACCTGAAGGGAGCGATTCATGTGAGAAAACCTAACAGTATCATAGAGGTGAAGCTGAAGAATGGGCCGAAACATCTCTATACTTCTGCCACTCGCAGATGTGTAACACTGAGTGACTGTCCTCAGCAAATAAATAATGAAGTATAATATTTTTCCCTCATTTGTTTGATTGGGTTCTCCTTATCTACTCGTATAACTTTTGTGAAAATAAAACAATGAGTTAGTTCATGTTTATGCAAAAAAATAGAAAATTCTAAAGGGTTCACAAACTTTCAGGCACCATTCTACTTGCTCTCTGTACAATTCATAATCGGTAACACCAGAAATGGGATAATTTGACTGTTTCATGACATTTGATGTCACTGCTTCTAATCAATCTGCCTTTTCCAAACTTAAGATGGTTCACTGTTATGTCCGTTTGTCCGTTTTGTGCATAGTTAGATTTTTTAAAATCATTTTGTTGATTTCTTGTTTATTTTGTTCAGTTCTGCTCATTTTGTGTATCGTTTTGTTTGTTTTTGTTCATTTTTGTTGGATTATTCTATCTTGCTTATTTTTTTCACTGTCTTGATTCGTTATAAACCCTGTTTAAACTGAAATTATGTCCGCATGTAGCATTTTAGTTTGTTTAACTCGTTAATTGTCAAAGATAAGTCGAGTCAGAATGAATGATTTGAACAACCAGACAGCGGCTCGCTCAGCATGAAATCAGTGAACAAAATATTCAGCACAATCAACAACAATAAACAAGAACAGCAAAAAACCGTTAAACGATCACAAAGAAAAAAAAAAGTCATCAATATATACAAGAATGAATTCACATAACATTGAGCTTCATTCAAAAATGGTCTTTGTTCATGCTGACTTCAAACCTTGAGTTGCATAATTTTAATGTTTATTTTTATTTAAAAGGGGAAATGCAAATTAATGAACCTCAGTATAAAATACAAATGTAAATGTGTCAGAGTTAGCGTAACTGCTAATTTGCATCTGCAGTCCCTTGGCAGGTTACACATATTACATCAACAAAACATAAATCAACAAGAAAACTATCTACGATGTGACAAAGTGACTCTTAATTTTACACTTTTTATTATTCATTGTCATGGTAAGCACATGTACAAGACGGTGCTTCTTTAGTATGACAAATACTTTAGTGCCATAACTCGAACTAGACTTGAACTCGAGAGACGTAGACCCCATGCCTATTCTAATGTGTTCACATTTGTTGTTCTTAGCTTCGATGATAAAGTTACAATATGCCAAAACTGATTTTAAAGTTTCGTGATGCTGTCACCTCGATCTTTTGTGTCAAGAAAACGCAGTCAGAGATGCTAGTCGCAGGGCCGACCTGTTGAACATAGCTTCATTTGTTTTTGAGCAGATGGAAAGACAAATTAACAGCACCAACCTTGACTCTGTTGGTGTGGGTAAATCGAACTGAAATTATCCTTTACAGATGCCAAATTGCTGTATTTAACAAGAGGGTAGTGGTTGTTCCGTTACTCCATAGCAACATTATTTTTCTTTATTTATTTTTGCAGCAAATTGTAAATGATGAACAACAAACTTTTGAAGGTGGTACTTCCCATGGGGACAAGTACATGCAGTAACACATATTTATGTTGCAATATTTTAGTCTTGATTATAACATTCTTTAGTCCATGTGCAAACTGTAAGAAGCATCCTGGTGTAAGTATAATGAGCTTAGTAACAGCTGAGTGTTGACTGCTTCATCTAATACAATGTGTTTTCACAGGTCTGAATTCCAGTACTTTCTGAACAATGTCACAAAGGTGTCTCGTCCAGGTACTGCTCATCAACTACACATCACAGGTTTTTTTCTGAAGGTCCCATATCATGAAAATCCATCTTTTGGGGGGTTTTAAGCTTCATTTTAAAACATCAAGTTACAACCAATCAGCCTCAGGCTAAAATGAGCTCCATCTCATGTTCCATAGTTCTTTTGTTCAAGAAAGTCATTTTATGAAAGTGTATGTTTCTATGTTGACTGTAGGAATGTGTCAGAATTTGATGTCAGGTCACCTCGGGAATGTTCTGTTGTTTAGCCAATCAAAGCCTTTACTGATAAAAAGTGGGCGGATATGACACGTGACTGTGGAATCAGAGCATCATGTGTGTCGGACAAAAATTAAACAGAACAACAAGGAAAAATCAAATTGATACATTTTCTGTCAACACCCTTACATAAGTCTTTAATAGACACATGTAAATGGTAGAGATGTATAGCATACTTGAGTGTTTAGATAGAGACCTTTAAGAAACATTTAGGTGGGGTTCCAAAGTTTTCTACATCTATAAAGTATCTAGAATACAATTTATACAGTTAAAGGGACTATTATGTAAAATGTATTATGTAAAAAATAGTAATTAACAGTTACTTAAGGTGTCGTTCAGGAAGTACCACATACAGCTAGTTGAAATACAATATAACATGAAAGGACACCTGATAGAATAGTGCTTCTGTTATACCTCTTTAAAACACAAATAAGTGTAACATGAACAGTCAGGAGGACAACAAGGCAGGAAGTTAATGTGGCACAACAGCTAAGTTTTACTTGTGACAGACATTTCCGTTGGCCAAAATAAATTGGGTTGTCAAAGAGGCAAATGGAGGAGAAAGGATGAGATGAATGTGCCAAAATAAAAGAAAAAATTACTATAAAGCCAGGCCTAAACTAGTACAGCGGTATCTTGGACAAAGAGCTCTTCTGACAATGAGAAATTCGGATACCATTGGGAAAAAACTGCAAAAAATTTACCTCTGACAACGAGGTTTTAACCGGATAACAAGTAATCACTTCCAGGTCTCAGACGTGAAAGACCCGGAAGCTAACAGCCGTTAGCTTGTGTTATGGAGAGGCTACTGCTGCTTTGGATCAAACAGAAGGAAATCGCTGGTGATTCTGTTCCATCTTTGAAGCCATTGGCCCGCAGCATGTCCCGGTGCCGGGCTGCTGGCAGCCCGCAAGCGTGTTCTGCTCGTGGCTCCCGGGCCGCCGGCGGTCCGCCATCGTGTCCTGCCGTCGGGCCGCGATCGTGTCCTGCCGTCGGGCCGCGATCGTGTCCTGCCGTCGGGCCGCGATCGTGTCCTGCTGTCGGGCCGCCGACGGGCAGCAGCGTTGGTGTTGTTTACAGTTATGGACGTGTGCAGTGTCCACGGACACACTACCAAGTCAGAAGCCAAGGTAAGAATACATTTTAAATCAATTTTAGAACTAATTTCATGCATTCCGTTTTAGATAATTAATATAACTTCCTTTTCAAATAATAATGATGAATAAATGTGCACTTAGGGGTGTGTAATACATACTTTATATGGGAGTTTGTCGTGGGTCCAGAATGGATTAATTGGTTTTACATATGTTCCTATGGAAAAAGTCTCTTCGGATAACAAGAAATTTGGATACCGTACGTGACGCCGGAACGGATTAAACTCGTTGTCCGAGGTACCACTGTACTCTAAATGAAATAAAAGAAGCCAAAACTCTTGACCTGTGCTAATAAAGAAACCAAGCAAAAATGCGAGTGGCACCACCCAACTTGCCTAGTGTATTTAACAAAAGAAAGAATATGTGCCATGTAAAGGGTACCCTGAACCTACCTACGTAAATCCCAGTCCCCCAAAAACAAGGCAATCTAACATACGTAAATATTCTTTTGAACCGAGTCCCCACAATGGGACAGTACGCATCGAAAGCACAAAATAGCCTCACAATACAGCTAGTACAGCAGTGAACGCCTCGGATGGGTGGCAGGCAGAGAATGAGCTTCATCCATGGGCGCTGCTTATAAAGGTGGCGGTCTGAGAGTTGATTGGCTAGATGGAGAGCGTCATCGGGGCGCTCACGTGTCATCAGAGGGAACACAAAAACACGTCTGTTCCTCCCCTGCATGTAACAGCTTCCTGTAAATCACCGTGTCAGTTTATTGAGTTTTCATCCTGAAGTCTTAACATCCTGCATGTGAAGAGCCGTTAGAGCTGAGATGTTGTGTCACTTATTCAATGCAAACTCTTGCAGGAAAGATGAACATGATGGTCTGGGGCAAACTGTGCTGGTATTCCCACCCAGACAACATGTTCCCATTAAACAATGTTCTGCATGTGGTGCTGAGTAAAACACTGGAGTAAGTGCTTCATCTAAACTTTTTACACCTGTCTAGAATAAATGTTTTTGTACACACTCTATGTGCATTTATGTCAGTCATCTTTGAGATTAGAGTTTCTACAGTACAAAGAGTTGTCTCTGTGTAAAATTCTAATAACATTAAAACCCCATATATACCTGAAAGACAATACTGTATATTAAAAGCTAAAACAGAGAAATTCGGTTTTTTTTTTGTGAACTGCATTGGAATTTGATGCCACCAACATGTTTCAAAAAAGCCGAGTCAGGCTCATGTTGACTCAGCTCTTCTTTTAACAACACTATGTAAGCATTTGTGGACTCAGTAACTCCTCTTTAGCACGGTGTCTGTGATTTCCAAAATGAATGCTCAGACCTCAGGACAGTTTTCCACTTCAGCTCAGTCCATCTTAGATGAGCTTGGGCCCACAGAAGGTGGTGGCATTCCTGGCCATTTTTGGAAGTGTTCCTGATCCCATGCAACGATGTCCACCATGGAATCACCTCTGTTTTTAACACAGTCTCATTTGGGGGACCAAGATTACACCCAACCAGTATACAGCTTTGTCCATTGTGTACAGAGATTTTGGTACATTCTGTGAAGCTTTTAATGATGTGATAAGCTGTAGCAAATTAAATTTTTTGCAAATGTACAGTGAGAAGAATTATTATTCTCCTGCCATTTACTTCAGAAAGACTCAGAAAGACTTGTATAACAACATTTTTAAAATGTTTTGCAAAAATTCAAGATGGGCATAGAATTTTCAAAACTTATCTCAGTTTCAACACATGATACGTTGTCTTTGTGCTATTTTGAATCAAACATGGGGTTTCAGTTTTTTGCAAATAATCACATTTAGTTCTATTCAGATTTTACATATTGACCCAACTTTTCTGGGTTGTAATATGACTTTGTCTTACAGGTCAGCTCCAGATCATGCACACTTTCTGTGTAAAGACTTTGAAAGTGTGATCAGTCTGGCAGCACAGCCTCCTCTCGCCGACCTGATCGAGACTATCTGGGTGGTCGGTGGGACTCAAGTCTATAAGGTGAACTCGTTTTATTTTACTAGCTGCTTTCTAAAAACTATAGCTGTTACAGTGGAATTTACATATTAACACATAAAGATGGAATCAAATCAGTCAGAATAACTGAAAAGGTTGTGGTCTGCATTTTTTTATGACATTGTGGACGGTGGCATTTATTTATCAAACAAGCATAGTAAAAGCTCAGACATACAGCAGTGTTCACATGCGAGCTACCAAAGGGTCGTTTCTCACCCACTGTAGTCGAGATAAATTGTTCATTTGTACCAACTAACACCAAAAAAATAGAGATGAACAGTAAATCAAAAATGCATGTAATAAAGATGTAATGATTTGCATTGTGATTTTTTTGTAAGATTTAATCACACACTCAAAAATATTCTTTGCCTTTTCTCAAAATTGAGAAGAGGCAATGAATCATTTCACCAAAAACCTGGTTACACTGCATTTTAAAGATTTTCCTTTTTTGTTGTTGGTGTACATGATTAAATAGTTGGCATTGTCAAAATATATTTCATCATAGGCAAGGTTGTGTAGAATAAACAAAAAGGGTATTCAAGTAGCAAACTGCAATCATAATGACTCAAGTAAAAGTAGAAATACTCATAAGAATAAGTACATAATTCTGGGGGGAAAAAAAGTATGTTAGGTACTTTTTTCATAAGTAATGTATAATTTTATATTGTGGAACTTAATATGCCCCCAATATAGCACTTAAACAGGTTATTTATCTACATGTAATAACAATGTAAATATAGCTAGATCCAGAATTAGACAAATGCGAAATAGATATTGTTAAACACTATTTACTCTCAATTAGAAAAAGAAAAAAAATGCAACATGTTCAAGATTTGTTGATCACAAGATATGTCGTATATACTGTTTTTTCCAGTTTGTACACTATTGTAACGAATGTCATTAACTTGGTAATTTTGGTCTTGTCTTGGTCTATTTTTTTTTTTCTTGTCCTTAACGTTCTCTTTTTTTGGTGCATTTTCTCCTACTCTTTGCGGTGGGGAGATGACTGTACCTGAGTTTAAGTCATTTTTTCATCACAAAGTATTCTGGTAAAACATCTACTCTCAGAAGTACATTTATTTGAAAAATGTGCTCAAGTACTAGAGTACATAGGCACTACCCACCTCTGACTATAGGTAACATATTTTTTGATGCTGAATATGTAACAGCATGTCTGTCAGAATATATCAGGTGGTTTATTCTGCTGCAGTCCATTTCCACACTGATGCCAAACTTGCATACTTGAACTGGGAGGACAGTCCTCCACCTCACCTCTGTCAAGGCAATATTGTGAAAAATAAAGTTTCATGTATTTTACTATTGTTAAAACACATCTTAGGGCTCTAAAGAGATGTTAAAGTGTCCACCTTCTCATTCAAAGATGGAAAAAACACACAGTTCTTCTGATTAGTGGACCTGAAGCAAGCCATTTGAATATCGTTGTCTATAAGCAGTGCTCCAGGGACCACCAGACCCACCAAAATCATTCTGAGTTAATGTGCCAGGGACTCTATATGTTGGAATCCATGGCCCAGGCAGGAAATGGGTATAGTCAGCAGCAGCTCATTTACATTTAAAGCAAGATACTGTGAGACAGCCTGAAAAGCAGGACTATGTGGACATATTAGAATGTAGCATCCCTATGGTGTCTTGGCCTAAAATGTAGAATATAGTACCTTCTTGTGACATGCAAAAATTGTGTTAACATGTTATAAAAGGGTACAATATGTGTCCTTTTAAATTGTTGAGGCAGTGGTGTTTCTGGGTCTGGTTTATAAAGGCATTGCATTGAACATGATGGTGTTTCCATTCTGTTGTGAGACTTGAGCACAGCCTCCGATCACAGTCAGACTGATAAGTTCTGGCTTTTATGTGGCAATGAGCACATGCCCAATTTCCTGTTATTTACTTGTTTGATAAAGAGGGCCACTGTAGAATGATACACCTACTACGAGTTATGAATGGAAAAAGAAACAACTAACAGACACATGTGGTTCATGGTTATGTAATGCTATGTATTTCATGTCACACCATACAGGGGTATATGTTAACAAGAAACAGTTACTTCTCATTGTGTTTAAATTGAGGTCATTAACAAAGGAAGAGTTGAACAAAGCGGTCTCAACGGTCCGTTGATCCTAGAGCCTTTAAGAAAATCCTTCATTTCACCCCTCTTTAAACCGCTGAATAAACAAAGATGACGTGAGCAGGAAGTTTCCTCTTTCTATTTGTTGTCAGGATGCTCTGAGACATCCCTGGTGCGACTTACTTTACCTGACTGATGTCATGGCCGAGTTCGACTGTGATGTTTTCTTCCCGGAGTTTGACAGAGAGTTATTTAAAGTACAGGATGGGTAAGTGAGACCGTTTGTATCAGAGAAGGCTCCTCATACAAGACCAATGTTTGTGGATGTGTTCATGAATCATCTCTGTAACAAACTGTCCATCAGTCTCCATTATGATGAAATATGTTAGAAGTTCAAACAGATGTTGCATTCAAGTAAAAGTATTGTCTTGTTATATTTTGTTACATTTCCAGCCTTTTGTTGCCCCTGTTCCAACTTTTTTGGCACATGTTGCTGTTCAAAATGAGCTAATATTTTCCATGAAATGGTAAAATGTCTGTTCAAACCTCTGATATGTTGTTTATGTCCTATTTGGAATAAAATAGACTAAGTGAGATTTGCAAATCACTGTTGTTTTCTTTGGCAAGTGGGGTTGCATCTCTAAAGACTCTAGCCCAAGTACAGTAACTTTAGTACAAGTATCTTATGAAAGTAACCTACTCAAATACATTTATTACAATTAAATTCAATTCAGTTATGTTTGTTAGTGTAAATCATAATCCAAATCCACTTCATATGTGTAAAACCCAGCAACACCTCCGAGGGCAAGCCCAGGGTGGCAGGGGAGAAGAAAAAACTTCCTTTAATGGAAGAGAAAAACCTCCAGCAGAACCAGGCTCTGAGTAGGCGGCCGGTTGGGGTTAGTGGACAGAGGAGAGATAAAAGAAAAGGGAGCTAGAACAACAAACACAGACACTGCAGTGAGTAACCTCATACCATAGAATGCATTATAGACTAATACTGTATATTGTGTTCTAACAGCTTATTTAGGTACAGGTAAGAGGCATGGAAAGTGCACATTAACTGTCATTATTCAACTAGGCAAATGTAAAAAGCAGTGTTAGTTGTCGTATATCAAGAAAAACAACTTGATGACATATTCAAAATTTGCTTGTTGCAATATTTGTTGATTTATTTTCTTCATTTTTGTCTTGTTTGTTCATTTTGGTTACTTTACTTGATTATTTTGCTCATTTTATCCATTCTGTTGCTTACTTTGTTAATTTTCTGGTTCATTTTTGTTGGTCATTTCAATTCATTTACTTGCTTCATTTGTTCATTTAGCTTATTTTGTTGCTTTGGTCATTTCTAGAAATTAATCAAAAAACTGCTTGTTTTGGTGTGGCCCAATGGAACAGAGTAAATGTACTTGAGTACTGCTCACTTATGTGTGATAATTCAGGAATAGTTTAATCAAATGTTGTGAACTCAAGGATGAAGCAAAACTATCAGTGTCGAAGTGAGTTGATTGAAAAAAGTTTCAGGATTTGTTGGAATAGTGTGAGTGGATGTGTAAAGCCAGTCTGGACACTCAACACTTTCTGTGTTGCGATGAATTGTTAATGTTAATTTGTGCATTCACTCGATATGTGCATCGAGACAAAAAAAAAAAAAATCAAGAAAATCATCAAGAATTGCCACAATAAGCACCACAGTGTGCAAAAATGAATGGTTATCATGAAAATGAGCAAAAATGATCTACAAAATAAATGAACAAAACGTAAACCTCAAGGAAATTAGAAAATTGAACAAAATAATGAAGCAAGTGAACAAAACAAGCAACCAAATTAACAGAACTGAACAAATGTAACAAAGTAACTCCTAAAATGAACAATATAATCAATTGAAGGATAATCCAACAATGAACAAAAAGGTTATTATTTAAATAAAGTAAGGATTTTCAGATCCAGTGTTCAACTAATCTAGAGCTACTAGTGTGATTGATGCAGTTTTGAAATGTACTGATGTCTGTAAATATTGTGGTTCATCTGTGGATCTTAAAGTTTGTGTCTCTCCTTTTCTTCCCTAAATTAGATTCCCTGGTGTACCAAACGACATTCAAGAGGAGAATGGCATAAAGTACAAGTACCAAGTTTTCAAGAGAGACACTGTGGACAAACAAGAACAGAACTGATGTCACTTTTGTATTACTGTTTTGTATTATTTAACATTTACTGCAAAATGCGCTTAAATGACCTATAGAAGCTTAATGATTGTAAAATCTAAAACCGCCTCTAGAGACCAAACCTCTGGAGCTAGGGCTCTGAAATTGTATTCGCTTCTCTATTTATTTTTGCTACTTTTATTGACTATTGGGTCAAATTCTTGGTTGTTACTTATTTTACTCATTTGTGCCTATTGTGTGTGTCTGTTTATTTTAATTTGCACAACTTTTTGTCCTTTTTTTTTCTTAGTTAATAGCTTACTTTTTTTTTTTGCTAATTTGATTGCTCATTAAGTTCAACGCCTTGTTCAGTTTGACTTACTTGTTCAGTTTAGTTAATGCACTCTTATTTTGTCCACTTCCGCTTATTTTGTTGCTTTGTTAATTCGTTGACTGTGACTAATATGCATGTTGTTTCATCATCGTCATCGTTTGGATCAAATGTGTAAAAAATGACTCCTGCTCACTGAGCTGTGTGACCAAATGTAGCGGAGCAGAAGTGCATGTTTTCATCCTAAATGTAACTAAGTAAGAGTGAACGACTACTCTTGGAAATGTGTATTACAAGTACATGTAACAGAGTAAATGTACTTGAGTGCTGCTCATTGAACATACATTTGTGTTGTATGAATCCAGTGACTAGTTGAGACCTATTGATGGAGCCCAAACACTGAATGAACCATCAGCTTGGTTCATTTCATCTTCTGTTTGGAAAGAGGCTGTTTGAAAATACGTACCTCCGTGCTGTTCTGTCCTCCACTGTCTCCTGAACGTTGCTGTCTCATCCGCCTCTTCAGTAATAAGGCAGCTGGGCAGAAAATATGCTCATGATGGAATCAGCCAGCAGCCTATGCCAGAAACAGCCTGTTCTCTGAGTATCACAGCAGATCTGGTCCCGTCCAAGCCAACACGATGACATGGCAGCTTCGAGAGGGATGGCTGGACTATGAAACTGCACTACATGGACAAAAGTACCCCGGTACTTTTGGGTGTTGTATCAACTGGAATCTTGGACATGTCTTCACCAATTAAACCAATGAACAATGTGAGAAATAAAATGAATAAAAATTAACAATCAAAATGGATAAAATCTTGTAGAAAATAATTCACCCTCATCGTCATCACCATTTTGGGGTTTTTTTTTTTTAGGTCATTAACTAAATTTTGACTCATTTCCTTGACTGCTTTATTTTTGTTCATGTTTAGTATAATGTACATAGATTTTTGTTGATTACTTGTTCATTGATTACATTTGTCATTTTTGATCTTTGATTTAATGCTGGAACACAACAGATGATCAAGGGAAGATGATAAAGATGATTGTTTTCTTGTTTTTTTCCCTTCACAAAAACAATATACATACGTAATAATAAATATATATATAACATATATAAATAATAAACATACGTAATAATAAAGAAAACAAATCAATGTTTTTTTTGTTCGGTTTTATTATTTTTTGTATTTGTTCATATTTTTTCTCTTGTTATTATATTCTTAATTTCTCTTTATTTTATTTATTATGATGTTGATTTTCTATAATTTTGTTGATATTTGTGATCATTTGCATTTATTATATAAGTGTGATTACACAAATCTGTTAAAATTGATGAAATTTAAATCAATACGTGTTGATGTACAAATGATGGATCTAGTGTCCGGTTCACATTTTAGTTTTTTGTTTGGAGTCTGCACTTTTCATATTATTTTAATTATTCAACCGAGGGAGCCATTTTGTCCAGAAAATTTAAAAAAACGTATGTCTAGAGCCAAAGTAATACTTAATAATACTAACACATTGGTGTAGGTAGCTCAGATGTTTATGTGGCTTCTTCTGCAACATAATTTTTTTATTATAAAAATGTAAAAGAAAACGTAGATATAAATCTGAATTTGTCATAATCAAAATGGGTAAGCACAATCATCTGTAAACCAACAAAATGAACAGTTTACAAAGTACTAAAGAATGTCAAGAACAATATTCACAGAATGAATATAAAAGAACAATTAATCTAGAAAATACGAACAAAATGATTCAGAAAATGATAAAAATCAAACACATATGAGCAAAAAGATTGGCTCTGAAGCCACTGCAGACCCTGGTTGTAAGTCAACTCTGAATTTGAGGGAAAAGTCAAACAAATCCAGTTTGTTACATCTGATTTGGTTTTTTTTTGGGGGGGGGGGGTT
>JAQQAE010005327.1:0-17748 GCA_029823295.1 Pseudamia nigra | reverse complement strand
CAGTAAGAAACATAAAAGGTGAAGCTTTATGGTGATGGCAGTGGAGAAGGAGGAAGAGGAGGAGGAAGAGGAGGAGGAGGAGGAGGAGGAGGAGGAGGGAGGCAGATTGAAAAGAAAGTGGACACAAAAGTGGAGTTGGAGCGTGAGTCACTTCTCGGCCGAGACCCGGAAGTGACTTTTGTTGTCCGGGTCAAAATTTGTTGTCCGATGCAAAATTTTTTGCAGATTTTTTCTTTGCAATCCAAATTTTTTGTTGTCAGAAGCGTTTGTTATCAGGGGCACCACTGTATTAATAATCAATGTTGAAAATAATAATTAAAAAAAAAAACAAAAACCACCGAAAGAATGGAAGTTCATGACTTTTGTTCGGCTCTTGAACACGTTAGGAAGCGGCTGTTGTACAATCTGAGGTCTGAGTGAAGAGCTAATGAATCTTAGTTAACAAGGCCGTTATCAGTGAAGGAACAACGTCATCAGGAGCGGCTCCAAATCCATTTCACCGCCGTTATTAACCGAACAAGTTCCCTGTAACGACTGCAACAGACAAAAAGCCATGTGTTTGATCTCTATGCGCATGTTGCCGCTGTAAACAATGCGCTGATATCAGGGCCTTGAGTTCTGTGCTGTCAAAGATAATAGCAACCTGCATACTTTCATCTGTGCTCCAGACTCATCAGCACGGTCGCACCTCGGCTGAAGTGCTGCACTGCATCGTGGGTAATTACTGCATCCCAATTACCGCCCAGCTGGTAAATATATATCAAATAAACAAGCAACAACCCGTCAATTAGGAGCAGCCTTTCGTAATGGGGGTTCAAAATGGTGTTTTTATGTACGGACACGGGGAACATTGAGAAAACAGACTTCAAAGAGAACTTAAGTGCATTTAAAGATCTGAACATAACAGTTTGTAAAGTAATTAAATCACACATGTTTAGGTCATTATTATGCACCTCTAATTAAAGGCAGTTTAATTGCCAACAGGGAAAAACAGACAACATTACTGGAAGTAGGGGCTAGGTGACAAAAACATAATTATTGTTATAGGGATCTATTTTTCTTCCATGGTAATTGCTATATAAATGATAAACATGACTTGGGTGTTTTCAGCTTGTCCAATAATAGCACAGATTACACCCATTTTATTTGATTTAGATTTAATCTTTATGACACTTCATCCAGTTGTTTCTCCCGCAACATTTTAAGCACGGCAACATATTTGTCTCGTTCCTGTTTTTTGCAGAATGTTTTCTTGTTTTACCTATAATGACGTTTTCACTTCTTTTCGGCTTTTACAACATTTCATCTTGTTTCAGCTACGTTTTTGTCATGCTAGGTCTTTTATGACATTTGTCTTGTTGCATATTTCATTAAAAAAAGTTTATCCTGTTGCCGTTTTTACGCTTTTTTGTCATGTTGCATATATTTTCTTGTTACATCTTGTTAAGTCTATTACAACACTTTTCTCCTGCTGCCCTTCTTATAAACTTTTCATATTGTTCCATCTTTCGTGATATTTTTGTCCTATAATTTTTTTGTCTTGTCACGTCCTTTATAAAATGTTCACGTTGTTGCACCATTTAATACATTTTCGTCTTGTTGCATCTTTTACACGTTTGTCCTGTAGCATCTTTTATGACATCTGCATCTGTATATCTTTAACCTGTTGCCATTTTCATTGTGTTGCATCTTTTTCTACATTCTCACTTCGTCTCATCTTTCGCGGGATTTTTTGTGTGTCGTTTTTATCTTGTTATATTGTTTACAAAATGTTTGCTCTTTTACATCTGTTATGTGATTTTTGCCTTTAATGACATCTTCACCTTCCCCTTTTACGACATTTTCTTCTTGTTGCATTTTTTATGAAGAATTTAAGGCACTATTTATCATCTGGGCTCATATCCCCATATCCCCTCAGAGAGCTCCTAACTTAGGCTAAAAACTTCTAGCAAGGTGTTTTCGTTTAAGCGTGATTTAGGAGATGTCTTAGAGCGACTCTCAGCTAAGACTGAGCTAAGACGTTCTGCGATGTCTGACACACGGTTTGAAGAGCTCTGATTGGTTGATCACACCTGGGGAAAAGGGTTTGGGGAGACATTGAATCCAGAATCAGCGACATTTCAGACAACACGACACTACTTTATGTTTCTGTCGTATTTATAACAAACCACACTTTCAATGTAGCTCTAAAACGTTCCTGTTTTTTTATTGAGTCTTTGAGTTTGGAGGACGACTTCAGTTTAGTTTTTAGTTTTACAAGTGCAGAAGTCTTTATAGAATTTGACAAAAGCAGAATGAAAGGAATTAATGACAGCAATGATTTATACAACTATGTTCAGTAAAGATAATAACAAGAAAGAACATCTTATTCTTGTTCAACCTGAGCCATTTACGTCGGAGGAAAATAAATACGACACTGATGATGTTCATTGTTGTTTTGGTGTTTGTTCAAAATCTAAAATAGTTTGTCTTTTCAACTTTTCAAATTTCACTTAAGAAAATCCTTTATTTTCACTGCTAGAGTCATTCTTTGTCTTAGTGTTAGTTTTCATTCACTGTGATCATAGTTTCTCCTCCGCTTCAGAACCTCGTGAGCTTCTTAAAACTCCTCCTCACTGCTCCTAACAGTTCATCACCTGAGGAGCTCTTTCGAGGGTTAAGACACTTTATAAATCACTTCTACCTTTTATAGCATCTACTCAGAAACCGCACCCAACATTCTGGTGCCTCTTAGGCTACGAGCAACTCTTTGCACCAGGAATCTGGATCCATATGGGCCCTGGTTCCTTCAAGTTTTCTCCAGAACCAAAAAGCAACCTTTAAACTTGAAACATGTAATGATTTGACACGTATCATGATAACTATCTAGAGAACCGCGTACAAAAATGTGCACTGTCGCAACAGTTTTGTCTGGCTCCAGCTGAAAACATCTGAAAAATGCGACGCGGCATTTTCTTCACAAGACAGTGCGAGCGAAGAAGGACGGTAACATTGTTGGATTCAAAGGCGAAGGCGAACAGCTGCAGTAACAGTCTGTCAACAAAATTTGCATTGCTGCTCTCTCCTCATCTCCATTACGCTCTCCTGTCTCTCCTCGAGCCCACGGAGCTGCCGGCTCAGATCTGAGTGCTCTGATGGCTTATCACATAGCGAGCAGCAGGCTAAGCCGGAGTGATGCGCCGAAAAGACATGATCAAAGCGCAACCAACTTTCCACCCAACGATGATGATGGAAGAGCAGGCCCTGCCATGTTATGTTTCTTATTAGGCCCAGTCTGCCAGCAGAAAACACAGCCAAACAAGTCAAGGATGAGGGCCTAGGAGACGTGCTCCTGCTGCCCCTTTTGCATTAGGATGCACTAAAACAGTTATGAGGGCTTCAGTAATACGGTGGGTCCCGAAGATTTTCAGCCCAAGACCCTAAAGACAAATCCGCCATCTCTTTTTGACACATACTTAGAAAAAAATCATTATAAACTGCCATTATTTTCTGAAAATAGATGTGCATCTCACAGCATATGTACATGTTACTCTTTCCATTAAATATAATGTGCCGAAGACTAAAAAAATGAGGAAATAAATACGTACCAAATAAATACCAAGAAAAATAACAAAATTACTTAAAATTGGAGCGTAACAATCAAGAAAAGGAACAAAATTGAACACGACAAAGAATATACAAGGTACTTGTGAGACTGAACAAAGTAATCAACAAAAGCAGCAACAATAACATACAACTGAATAAAATAATTAAGAAAGAGCATCAAATTAACAAAGTGAAATAAAAACTAAAATGGACAGGGGAAAAAAATGAACAGTTATCAAAATGAGACCAAAGAACTTACAACATAAGCAACAAAATGAACAGAAATAAATGAAATAATCACCGAAATGAACAAAAATGATTGAAATAAACATTAAAAAAAGAGTCAAAAAGATTTTCAAAAATGTATAAACTAATGTAACACTAATCAGAAAATAAATAAAACAAACAAACAATCATCAAAATGTAACAAATACATGGAAGAAATCACAGCGGATCCGGCAGTGGGACATTTCTGCTCCCCTTCTCCCCCCTTTCTTTTTGTTTGTCTGAATGTACAGCACTTTGGTTCAGCTTTGTTGTTGTTGTAAAGTGCTATATAAATAAAGCTTGATTGATTGACTAAACTGAGCAAAATAAGCATGAAAATTTACAAAACAATCAAGAAAATGAATTCGAATGGATAGCAAATTAACAAAACCGAACAAAACAATTCACATATTTGCAGCCTAATAGAAAAAAGCCTCCAAAACTGTTCTAGATTCTAACCCTTAGTTTTAGAATTGGCAGAAATCACGGTCTGCGACGTTTTCACGTAAATATATGTCAGTTTTGCTTCTGTCATTCTTCTGCTGATGTGGTGGAATAAAGATTCTAACCCGGGGCCTTTTACACAGTGGATGCCTCTGTTTTCCAGCTGTAAACAATCGTGTGTCAGATGTAAAAACTTCAGTTCAGTTGATGAGTTTTACATTTTCAGCGTCGACAAACAGAAGGAACAGAAGCATTAGCGGCAGCCACAGAAGTCTGCGACCACATGAACCTACATTATAAAAGCAAAGGAACAAGCAAATGTCAAGTCACGCAGCAGACGACGTGAGTGGAGCCATTACAAATTACAACTTAGATTCTGAAACAATAAGGTGAATACTACATCCCACATCAATGAAACGGGCCAGCATTTCATCATGTGCTACATCCATCCATCCATTTTCTACCCCTTAATCCTCGCAAAGGTCAGGGGAGCCGATCCCAGCTGACTTGGGGCGAAGGCCGGGTTCACCCTGGAGGAGTCACCATTTCATCGCAGGGCTGACGTATAGAGACAACAACCATTCACACTCACATTCATGTTTTTGGTTGGGAGGAAGCCGGAGAACCCACGCAGACACGGGGAGAACATGCGAACTCCACACAGGAAGGCCCTGCCGGCCGGCGCTGGGATCAAACTCAGGACCTTCTAGCTGTGAGGTTCACATAGCTAACGAAAATGAATCTGTCGCTGCTTCTGGCCATATCCTGATAATATCCCAGATGGATGTCCCACTCACCCTCTGTTTCAGTACTTCAGCCATGGTCCTGAAGAAGTCAAGTTCTGGATAGAAACCCTGTTGATATCCTACGTTGTGATGTTGTAAAGTGGGCATGTTTTGACCCAGGACATAACTGTTGAGCTTTCTTTAGAGCATCCATCTGTACCAGAGAAGATCTTTGTTTCTGACACAGCTGACCTCAACCTACTAATGAGACATATATTCCATACATGCTACATATATGTACCAGTACCAGTTTCTATGAGCTAGTCCAATGAACTTCCCTAAAAGGGACCAAAAACGTTCATTCAATTCAATTCAGTACAGCTGCATTACAGTAAATGACGCACAGAATTGTTTGATCCCCTCCTTTAGACATATGAAGTTTGTCAAAAGGTCACAGTTTGTTGCAAAAATAGTGAAATATGAGGTTTGGTTGAAACCGCGCAGCGGATTTCCTTCTCATATTGTATCCTCGTTGTTCAGAGGTCAGTAAAGAGGTGAAAATGAATCCAGGTCTTTTCCTGCTGAGCTGCAGAGACTCTTCAGTGGGTCTGAACAGATTGTGGAGACAACATTATGATGACATCACATTAGGCAGCTTCCTGTTTAGTCTTTAAAACTACGTATTCTCACAGTATTATAGCTCAACAATTGTACAACTGCTACTTTCTTGACTTACAAAACTCTGTTTTAAATTGACAAATATCATGGCCTTATTTATGAAACGAGTAGATAGAAACCAGTGTAGATTCGGCCGTGAAAGCCACTGTACGCCAACTCTCGTGGGTGATTCAGCAGAAAGTCATATCTCGCCAATTTCGGCATATGAAACGTTCAGCCTTAATAAATCTGTGGGTTGAAAACAATCTTCATTTTGCATGTTATGCCCCTAATTATTCTGCTCCTGCCCCTCGTTTTACGACACGGAGATGCAGAAAACAAACCAGAAGAGGAACTACTCTGACCACAAAACAGAAAATGTGCAATAGACAACGTCCAGATGAACCGACTAATCTCAAAGTGATAACAAATAAAGTCACTAAACTGTCGGCTGTCATGAGATTTGATTGTATCCTCCGCTCGCGATCATATTGATAAATGGCGAGCTTTGCGTGAAAGTGAGCGTACGCCGCATTTTGGTCGTACGCTTGTTTGATAAATGAGGGTCCATATGTGTAAAAGGTGTCATAATTCAGCTGGGATAAGAAAATGATCTGCTGCTCAATATACATTGTAATGCAATTTTTTTTTCTGATGTTAGGTGCCATCTGTCAAAACCAGAAGGCGTGAGAATAAGACACTCTATATCCAACCAGAATATGCTGTTTACATGTCACCGGTCAAATTCAGAGTATTGCCATATTCACAAAAATAATGCAATATTAACATGTGTGTCAATGTAGTAATTAATTGAACTTTCTCTGGAGTTTAATTCCAGATGACAAATCCAACTGAAGGGTATCTTTGTGGAGATACAGCTTTGCACACTAATCATGTTATTAGAGCAAACACTTCAAAATTTGACAGGAAAAACTGAGACAAGAAATCTCCTACCGTTGATGGAACCGACTTTCACTTGTGGCTTTAGATTCTTCCCAAAGCAGCAAACTTCACTTCCTTCCCATGTCGGCCTGGAATGACAAGTACAACAACAAAAGTTGAGTATTTTGAATAAAATCAAACCAAATATTGAAAAAAAAAGATGCTTTGACTTTAATCTTTTACATCATTTGCATTTTTTTCAAACTTGTCAGTTTGCATCTTCTCCCTCATATTCGTCTCGTTACATCTTTTCTACCTTGTTGCTTCTCTTTTATCAGTTAAGTCTAGAAACATCTCTTATGTAGCTTTGCATCATTTATTTTGACTTACAACTTATGCCATTTGCATCTTATCTGCCATCTACATCATGTGAAATGTGTTTTATCATTTTTTTTGTCTTTGTGTATCCTTTATGGGTTTTTTGTATCTTTACCATTGCATTTGTCCCTTGGCATTTTTGTTGCAATTTTTAATCTTTTTAGTGTCTTTTTGAATCTTCTGCTAATAAGTTAAACCCACAAATAACCACCTGTTTTCCTCAAATTTCACTCGGGACCAAAATGTATCCTTTGAGCTTGAATAAAATGACAATTTGACATTTAGCATGCAAACTATCAACATCGACTCTGACAACACTTTTGGCCGCATCACCCAGCTCCACTTAACAGAACCTTTTCACACTTCATCCATCAAAGTTCCACTATATACAAACACAGACTAAAATGCAGATTGTACGGCTGAAACGGGTTCAGTCATTTCCAGTCGTATGCTTGTTTATGGTTTACACCATTATGTATGGATGAAAATGCCTGCAGCAGCTTACATACATCAGTTCCAGTCTCATCACTGAGCTACACAAGAAACTCTGAGGGAAAGTGCCTGTATTTTTCTTGGTGTTACAGCATTTGTGGCAAACGTCTGTGCCTGAGCACTGAGTTAAATGCTGAAGTGTCATAAGCTGTAGCACTGTCAGTGTCAAAGTGACAAAGTGACCATGACATTATCCATTGGTTTCTGAGCGACTGTTTTTAGGCCAATTGGGTTGTCACTTCCTGGATAACATTTTAGAGCCAAAAACAGCATGTAAACATATTTAGACAAATGGCAGCGGAGCTACCGGAGCGGAGTACATCAGGGGTGTCACAGAAAAGCCACTAGTTTACTGACGTGGTAAAACTACACAAAGCATTGCCAAACAAAGTCATACTGCGGCGTTGATAGTGTAAACACCGGTAACTGCAGTCGAGTGTATAAAACTATGCTCTATTGAAGAAATACAAGATATGAAGGTCCGATTCAGTCCGACTCCACTGGCAAGTCAAGTCACCGTAGCGACATGTCAATTGAAGCCCAGGACAGCAGTGATTTATCAGATTATTTACCATAATATCTTAATAACAGAGCCAAAAGTTAAAGATGGACCACCAGAGGGTATTAGAGGGTAAGAAAAAAACATTTGAGGCCATAATGACTCATGACAAAAATGTATTCACTTATAATTTTCAGAGAGACGCACAATGTAACTGTCTGCAAGTCAGGGCTTCCTTTGAATGTGCCCCAGTGGCCAACAGCGGTATTACAATTTTAACTTATTTCTGCAATGTACAATGCACAGCCCAAGTCTTTGCCCACCGGCTCTAACATTGAGTAAATCCCCATACAGTCCTATGTTATAATGTCCAATATCCAAATTTACAGCAAAAACAAACACGATTATAGTCACGTACAAACAATGGCATTCGTCTCCATAGTTCATTTCCACACTGTACAGGAGTGAACTTTTACAAAACTCATCTGTTTAAATCAGAGGTTTCCAACCATTGTCACAAAGGGTCGAGACACTGCCGGTTTTCTTTCCAGCCACTCACGTGTCGTGGCTCTGCACGGCAGTGATTGGACGCTCCACGCCCGATATTTTCACCTGCACTGTGATAGTTGTGTTTGGGTCAGAGTTATCCACCGTTTCTTTTAATGCACCCCAGTTTCACCCGCGCCCCACTTTGAAGTTAATTTTGGCATCAGAGTGACAGGTGGCACGCGAAGGCTTCCAAAGAGCTGTTTAACCTGTAGGTGGCGACACACAGGGTAAATGTTAACAGTGGCCACAATGATCACCCAAAATCTAATCAAATGTTCTTTGTTCCACTTACAACCTATGCTGAAAATATAACTTTTTGAATCATGTAGTTATGAAACAAACAAATGAACAAACAAAATAAAAACATATCGTCCTTAGTAGAAAAAGTAGGTTAATGCAAAACACAGTAAAAAAAAAAAAACTGAGACAGAAAAGCTATAACATTTGGATATTTTTGCCATCACTGACCTGAACAAGTCTGAGATATTACATTCGCTGACCCAACAGTTCAATCCGAACCATTATGTAATTGTTAATAATAAAAACAACTTTCTTTTTTCCTATACATTTGCGCTAAAATGAGCTTTAACTTCAAGGCTGACACAACCGTTTACAAAAAGACACTCAAGCTTGATGCAAATCTAAAGTGCAACACGTTGATGTCACTTCTAAGACTAAGTACGAATGATTATTACGGTCGAAAATGAAAAAAGGGAACCGAGCCTTTTCACTGTCATAAACCTCATATTACACAGACAGGTGCATGAACTGAAACATGGCAACCACTTATCAAAACAAATGCCTGCTATTTCAAAGACAAGATTTTCAACAATAAACCAATTAACCTTAAGCGCAGAGGTCAACAAAGAACCAACAGACTATTCCTACCTTCTCCAAACAATAAGGTCTCATATCAAGATGGGATAATTTATCCATTTTGTTGATTATTTTATTAATTATGGTCTATTTTGTTGTTATATTGTTCCTTTTTGTGAGTTGTCCATTTTCTTGATTGTTTTCTTTTACTTCCATTTTGTTTGCTTTTTAATTATTTTGCTCGTTTTTTGCACTGTCCCTGCATTATTTTCTTATTTTTGTCCCATTTTGATTATTATAGTGTTCCTTTTGTTTCATTTTCTTGAATGTTTGACCGTTTTCATTATACTTTATTTTTTGTTCATCATTTAGTGAATTTGTGCTGTGGTAGTTCTGCTGTTTGTTTATTAATTACTTTTGCTCTGCTTTCTTTATTATTTTGCTTCTTTTATTCTTCATTTATTTTAGTAATTTCTGATGGTTTTGTTGATTATTTTAGTCCTTTTAGTTCATTTTTGTTTGGTTTCTATAGCATTTTGCTAATTCTCGTCAATTTTGTTCCTTTTTGCCTTAAGGTTTTGTATTATTTTTGTTCATATTTATGAATTTAAGGCTTTTTCCCTGCTATGACAAATGGCTTTAGCAGCTATGCTCAATCTCCAATCATATACAAATCTTTTACATTTGTAGAGCAAACTAAACTACATGTAGATGTATTTTCTGTAAAAAATTTAAGTTTTTGGGGTTAATCCAGATTTGTTTGGACTGAAATACACGTCTCATTTCCCTGTTTTTTTGCTCCGAAGCTGAAAAAGTTTAAGAACTGCTGGACCGTTGTAATTTACAGCTGTACTGCGTTTCCTTAAAACACAACCCCCGCTAGTGAATTTGTTTTGTGAATCAAGCTAATTGGTCATAATTGCGCGCTGCCTCTCTTCCCGTGCAGACAGGATGACACTTTTCGTCAGCATCGGTGCATTTATTGAGGACAGATGACAGTGGAAGACAGTAATTAATGGCTGCAGGGTTTAATGGCCATCCTGAACGCCGCGCAGTCTCCACAGAGACTCCGGAGCTGCACGGCGCTCACCTGAAGCCGTGTTCGCTCTGACCAATCCCCTTCCAAGGCACGGGCAACCAAACGCCTGGGCACGCCACAGGGGCCGGGACACACTAACCTTTACCCTGGAAATATTGTTCTGCTTTCCTTTGTTATCACTTCCATTCATGTAATACAGCCCTAATGAGCATGCAGCACTCGTATTCATGTTGCCCGTGTTTTTTCCCCTTTGTGCTGCATGAATCAAACGTGCAAAAATCACATGACGTTCGTTTACCCGAAAATTCCCTTTATTCGTCTGTCACTTCACTGTGCTTTCTGCAAAAAAAACCGCGGAGGCAACTGATTCGAGGGCATTTTGTTTCGGAATGAGACAGAAGGTGAAGCTGATTAATGTTCATGCTGGACAAAAATGAGCAACGTAAGGCAGAAAATTACAAACTCTACCGGTAATCAAAAAGTTACCCAAACGATCAATTAAAATGAACAAAAAGTGAGTAAATTAACAGATTAATCAAATTAAAATTAATTTCATAATCAGGACAATGAACAAAAACTGGACGAAATAATCAGCACCTAATTTAAAGGCTTCCTCTCTCAGAAATCTAATTTAAAAAAATTAAAGCAGATTAATGTTCAAACTGGAGAGGAATTAACAACATAATACATAAAATGGACAGAATATTACTGAATATAATCAAAACACGATCACACTAATCAACAAAATGATCAAAAATGAGTAAATTAACAGAGTAATTAAGACAATTAATTAAGAAAGTAACTAGAACTTCACAAAATAATCAACAAAATGAGGCAAACGGCTGATGAGATGCTGTCTTGTTTCAAATCAAGCATGAAACTGATTTGTTTGTTTAGATTTAATGGCCATTAAATCAAAATGAACAAAATAATAAATAACATGACCAAAAGAATGAAGAAATGAATCAAGAAAAGGGAAATCGGAACAAAATAAACTGGGACAAGAGGACACAATTAAAAATAAATGAGTGAATTAAAAAAACACAAAAATTAGCCAAATAGTGGAAAATGAACAAAAATAAATTTATATGTAAAACAGAAAAATATGAAATAACTAAAAAAAACAAACTAACCAAGGAATTTATAAACCATTACCAAAGTTAAATAAATAAATAAATAAATAAAAATATATAATAAATACCACAAAATGAACACGTCAACAGAGAAAATATATATTTAAAAATTATAAAAAATAAAAGAATAATAAATAAACAAAAATTATCAAATACGGTAATCCACAGACCAACCAAAATAATCCACAAAATGAATAAAGAATCAAGGAAATGAACAAATAAAATACAGAAAATGTTCCAAAAAGAAAAAAAATCACACAAAAAACAAAAATTCACAAAATAATCAAGAAAATTAACAAAACTGACAAAATTGAAGCAAAATAAACAAAGTCTATAACATAAGCAGAGAAAAAAATTGAAAATGAGCAAAAATAAAAAGAATAAAACTAACAAAAGTGAAGGAAATAAACAAGAAATTGGACAAAATAATGCTGAAAAAAATATTGTCACAACAATGAACATAATAATCAAGAAAAAGAACAAAATAAAAAGAATAACATAAACAAAAAAGAAAACGAGGAAGATGATCAAAAATACAAAAAATGCAGAAAGAATAAAATAATGAAAAGGAAAAAAAAAATACAGAGAATAAACAAATTTGCCTGAAAGGGGAAACTAAAGTTCGTTCAGTTCAGTTGAGTTCAATTCAAATAATCTGAAATATTATGGAAATACTGCACAAAATAGTCTTAAATATTGCACAAAATTATCTGATATATTGCACAAAATTACCATAAATACTGCACAAGATAAGCTTAAATGTTGCAAAACTTAAGCTGAAATATTGCATAAAATTACCAAAAATAATGTACAAAATAATCTGAAATATTGCACAAAATTACCAGTAATACTGAGCAAAAATACCAGAAATATTGCACAAAATTATCTGATATATTGTACAAAATTATGACAAACAAGTTATCAGAAATATTGCATAAAAATTAGTAGAACTAGTGCATAAAATACCAGAATTATTGCACAAAATGACCAGAAATATTGAACAAAAATACCAGAAGTATTGCGCAAAATGATCCAATGTATTGTGCAAAATTATGAGAAATATTACTCAAAGTTATCAGAAATATTGCACAAAAATTTGTAGAACTGGTGCATGAAATTACCAGAAATATTTAATATTCTGAAATATTGCAAAAATTTATCTGAAATATTACATAAGATTACCACAAATATTGCACAAAATAATCTGAAATATTCCACAAAATAATCTGAAATATTGCACACAATTACCGGAAATATTGAGCAAAAATACAAGAATTATTGCACAAAATTATGAGAAATATGACTCAAAATTACCAGAAATATTGCACAAAACAAGCTTCAATGTTGCACAACTTACTCTGAAATATTGCATAAAATTACCAAAAAGTACTGCACAAAATAATCTGAAATATTGCACAAAATGATCTGAAATATTGCACAAAATACCAGTAATACTGAGCAAAAATACAAGAAATATTACACAAAATTATCTGATATATTGTGCAAAATTATGACAAATATTACTCAAAGTTATCAGAAATATTGCATAAAAATTAGTAGAATTAGTGCATAAAATTACCAGAATTATTGCACAAAATGACCAGAAATATTGAACAAAAATACCAGAAGTATTGCACAAAATTATCCAACATATTGCACAAAATTATCCAACATACTGTGCAAAATTATGAGAAATATTACTCAAAGTTATCAGAAATATTGCATAAAAATTTGTAGAACTGGTGCATGCAATTACCAGACATATTGCACAAAATTACCAGAAATATTGAATAAAATATTCTGAAATATTGCACGAATTAATCTGAAATATTCCATTAAATTACCACAAATATGGCACAAAATTTTTGGAAATATTCCACAAAATAATCTGAAATATTGTAGACAATTACTGGAAATATTGAGCAAAAATACCAGAATTATTGCATAAAATTATCTGAAATATTGCATAAAATTACCAAAAATACTGTAAAAAATAATCTGAAATATTGCTCAAAATGATCTGAAATATTGCACAAAATTACCAGTAATACTGAGTAAAAATACCAGAAATATTGCACAAAATTATCTGATATATTGTGCAAAATTATGACAACTATTACTCGAAGTTTTCAAAAATATTGAATAAAAATGGCTAGAATTAGTGCATGAAATTACCAGAATTATTGCACAAAATTACCAGAAATACTGAGCAAAAATACCAGAAGTATTGCACAAACTTATCTGATATATTGTGCAAAAATTATGAGAAATATGACTCAAAGTTATCAGAAATATTGCATAAAAATTACAAGAACTGGTGCATGAAATTACCAGACATACTGAATAAAATACTCTGAAATATTGCACAAAATTACCACAAATACTGCGCAAAATAATCTAAAATTAACAGAAATATTACACTAAATTATTATTTTGAAATTATCAAAAGAAAGAAAAAAATCCCAATAACGAACAAAACTCAATAAAATAATAAACGGAATAAATGAACAACATAATACAAAGTACAACAACTGAATAGAAACAGGTGTGGGTCAGCTCGTGTTTCCCTTGTAAAATCGAGTGAAGGGTAACGCTGGTGAGTAAATGTGACTGAAACAATAAAGCCCGCGCAGAGTCTTATTCCCACACTGGCCCAAAAATAACTCCCCTTATCGCCGAGCCGCCAGCGAGGGCGCTCAGCGAGTGGAGCTGCCCCGGCGACGCAGCGCGGGGCTTTTCACTGCGTTCACAAATACTGAGGAGGCGCATGAAAGAGGAGGCCGATGGCAGCCCTCAAACTGAATGCATGAGTGACTGATTATTGTCTTACCAGTGCAACCTCGGCTCTCTGCAAAGACCAGGCTGACCCCCCCCACAACCCCCCCACCCCAAAAAAGGAGAATTCCAAATAATACAGCAGACTTTACCAAACTTGCAGCCAGGGCGGTTGGATTATTTTCTCCATTTGTTCCTTCTTGTCTATTTGGTGAATTAGTTTAGTCCTTTTTTTGTCCATTTCGTGTATTCTTTTGTTCCTTTTTGCTCATTTTGTGGAACGCTGTTATTTTTGGTTCCTTTTTTTTTGGCGTGTCTTGTTCCTTTTTGTCCATTGAATGCATTTTTTGTGTCGTTCTGAACATTGGCAAGTTATTTTGTTCCTTTTGGTTCATTTCTCAGAGTGTTTTGTTCACGTTTGTTCATTTTCTGGGTCTTTTTTTTGTTGCCCACGCGGTGGAATGGTTTTTCATTTTTGCCATTTTGTGGATTAGCTTGAACCTTTTACTCTGTTTTATACAGTATTTTGTTCGTTTTTGTCAATTGTGTTCATTTTTGTCCATTTTAGGCATGATTCTGTTCCTTTTTGTTCATTTTGTGCTCTATTTTGTTCCTTTCCCTTACTTTTTTAAAAAGTATTTTATTGTTTTGTTGTCCATTTTATCCATTTTTTATTTGATTTTGTTCATTTGGTGCACCATTTTGTTCTTTTGTTGTTCATATTTGTTCGTTTTTGTCCATTTTATGGGGTATTTTGTTCATTTCTAGTGCGAAAAGGTTCATACTGTCGCTAAACAACGCTAAAAGTATTCATTTTGTTCATTTTTGTCCACGTTGTGAATTAGTTTGCTCCTTTTTGTCCATTTTCTGATTATTTTTGTTCATTTGTGTCCATATTATGGACTAGTTTGATTCTTTTTGTCCATTTTATTCAGGATTTTGTTCCTTTTTGTTCATTTTGTGCTTTATTTTGTTCCTTTCCCTTACTTTTTTAAAGTATTTTATTGTTTTGTTGTCCATTTTGTGCATTTTTTAATTTGATTTTGTTCATTTGGTGCACCATTTTGTTCTTTTGTTGTTCATATTTGTTCGTTTTTGTCCATTTTCTGGGGTATTTTGTTCATTTTTAGTGCGAAAAGGTTCATACTGTCGCTAAACAACGCTAAAAGTATTCATTTTGTTCATTTTTGTCCACGTTGTGAATTAGTTTGCTCCTTTTTGTCCATTTTCTGATTATTTTTGTTCATTTGTGTCCATATTATGGACTAGTTTGATTCTTTTTGTCCATTTTATTCAGGATTTTGTTCCTTTTTGTTCATTTTGTGCTTTATTTTGTTCCTTTCCCTTACTTTTTTAAAGTATTTTATTGTTTTGTTGTCCATTTTGTGCATTTTTTAATTTGATTTTGTTCATTTGGTGCACCATTTTGTTCTTTTGTTGTTCATATTTGTTCGTTTTTGTCCATTTTCTGGGGTATTTTGTTCATTTTTAGTGCGAAAAGGTTCATACTGTCGCTAAACAACGCTAAAAGTATTCATTTTGTTCATTTTTGTCCACGTTGTGATTTAGTTTGCTCCTTTTTGTCCATTTTCTGATTCCTTTTGTTCATTTGTGTCCATATTATGGACTAGTTTGATTCTTTCTGTCCATTTTATTCAGAATTTTGTTCCTTTTTGTCCATATTGTGGATTTGTTTGATTCTTCTATTACATTTAATGCATCATTTTTTTTTTTTTATGGAACTTTTGGTTACTTTTGGTTGCTTTCTGTTCCTTTCTATTCATTTTGCTGAACATTTGTGCTCTTCTTTGATTAACTATGATTTTTTTATGTCCCCTTCCTGGATTATTTTGTTAATTTCTGTTTATTTTGTGAAATGTTTTGGTCCCCTTTGACCATCTTATGCACAGGTTCAAACGTCTATTTTATATTTTTATTACTTTTTGTCCACTGATTCATTTTGTTCATTGTTATCCATATTGTGGATTAGCGTGTTCCTTTTTGTTCATTTGGTAGATAAATTTGTAAATTTTGCTCATTTTTTTCTTTATCTGTAAATTTTTGTTCATGTTTATCCATGCTGTGGCTCATGAGTTATATTTTGTCAATTTTAATGGACCATTTTGTTACTTTTCGTGGGTATTCTGTTTGTTTTAGTCCATTTTCTGCATTATTGTGTTAATTTTTGTTATTCTGTCAATTCATTCATTCATTCTGGTCCATTTTATGCACAAATGTTGTCCTTTTTTATGCATTACTTTGTTCAGTTTTGTTCATTTTGTGGAATATTTTTGCTCCTTTTGGTTCTTTTTTAAAGTATTTTGTTCCTTTTTGTTCATCTTCTGGATCATTTTGGGCATTTTTGTCAACATTGTAAATTATTTTATTCTTTTTCTGTTCCTTTCTTTTGATTGTTTTTGTCCTTTTTTGTCCATTTGATTAGTCATTTTGTTTTTATTGTTATTATTATTATTATTTCTACTTTCTGTCTTCATTTTTCCCACTAGCTTCTTCATTTTGTTGATTATTTCGTTCATTTTGTGGATTATTTTGTTCATTTTTTAATCATTTTTAATTCATAACATTTATTTTTTAACTTTTTATTCCACTTTTGTCCATATTGTGGATCCCTGTTTCTTTATGGTGAATTGTTTTGCACCTTTTTATTTATTTTGTTCAGAATTTCAACCACATTGTTTCACTTTTCTTTGTTTTTTTCAATCGCACCGCTTCTTGTTGGTTTATTTTTTCGTGTATTTATTTTGTTCTTTTTCTCATTTTGTTGATTATGTTGTTCCTTTGCTTTATCTTTAGGCTTTGTTCAATGTTGTAGTTTTGGTTTAATATTTTTGTACATTTTCCTGTCTTTTTTTTTTACGTTGGTTCATTTTGTTCACTATTTTATCACTCGTTTTAATGCTGGATACATCTGTTCTAACAGCATTAAATGAAAATGAGCAAAAGAATCTTATTATCATTTACAACTACAGAGGAAAATACACAAAAATACCATTCATTTTCAGTAGATAAAACTGGTATTAAGGTGATTTTAATGAGATGCTGTACTTATGTTTTGGATCTTGACCTGAAAAACTTTGGGAACCACTACAACGACTGATGCGTTAAGGATGTTGCGTTATTACCATCTTCCTCAAATTTCAAGCTTTGAGTGCCCCCCCGCCCCCAACCAAATTTATTCAGTTGTAGTGTGAAACCCTGAAAGTACAGTCATTTTGTCTCGAGAAGCAGACACGGGGGATGGTGTTAGGTCGTTCCCATCAGCACCACTGGCACAAGAATGAACGTCTGCAACGGCCCTGTCAAACAACAAGCCTGGAAAAGTTGCAAAGAAAAGTTCACCCTGCGTTTTAAAACCTGGGTCAGCATTTGCGAAGGTCCATTTCTGCATAAGTGAGCACACAAACCCCTGTGTCATGATTTGTGTTTAGTGTTTCCTGTTTTATTTTGAAATTTAGTTTGACTGTATTGTTGTTTTGCTGACTTCCT
>JAQQAE010005326.1:0-17750 GCA_029823295.1 Pseudamia nigra | reverse complement strand
TGTAGGGTTCATATGTTTGTAAATCTGACTGATGACGTCAGTGCCTCACCAGCCATTAACCTCACCGCACGTCACTGTTGGTATTATATCTTTATTCATTCAACTGAATGAATCTAAGGTGGGAAACGATCACAAGTCAGGTTCTGTAACCAACTGTTTGTTTGGGTTCTGGCTTGAAAATGATCCTTAAAGTTATTAATAAGCTATGTGTCATCCTTCAAAATTATTCCAAACTATTTTCTGTCAGATTCCACACCAGTTAATTGATCAGTGTTTCCATAATGTTAATTAATAAAGGCTGATATTGACTGGTTTCACTGAAAAAAGAACTGATGTCAGCTCAGTTGACAAATTTGTGACACAGTGTCACATTGTGTGTCTCTTCTGTGTGATTCGTTGCATTAGTGTGTTGACTGGTAGTAAATGATGCAAATCAGGCGTCTGTGTAAGTAAAGCAGAAGGCAATAGTGACAAATTCCACGTGTGTGTGTGCGGTTGCCTGTGCTTCTGATCTACTGACCTTAATTCATCACATTAGCGCCAGGTCTCCAGGGAGTTTATGGAGATGTGTTCAAAGTTAGCAACCTCCGGCAAATTGATTTCAAAGAATGGCACATTTATACTTCACTTAGGAAATTACACCAACATGCAGTTGAGGGAGTGTGGGTTTATCTTTGTCTAAGTGTGAGTGTGTGTGTGGGGGGGGGGGTGTTGTACAGCTGTAATCTGTAGAGTCTAAGTTTTTTTAATGAGATCAATGCTTTTCTTTTCACATCCCCATATGGTCACTGGTAGAGGATGTTTGTGTGTGCGTACGCTGTGTGGGTGATGTAAAGAGTGGCTGTGGGGACCTTGGGCAGATAAATCTTTAATTGTGTGCTTGCTCTCATGTTTCATTTAATTGCCCTCCTAAAATCCATAATAGGATGATGCCATTCAGCTTTAGAAATGCACATGTGTGGGTGTTTATTGATGCATTTATATATGTGTGTGTATGTGAACTAGAGGGAACATGAGGCTGAACTGTCATTTGTTTTATGGTACAAACAGGCTGCACACATGTAGGTCACTTAATGCTTATTCCTTTACATATGGTACCATGCAATATATTGTTTCTAAATGTACTGTTATTGTGTGTCATCTGGTTTGTTTTGCAATGTACATTTCTCTTTAATGTTTATTATACAAATGCTGTGGAAGTCTTTTGAGCGCTTGCTGTCATGCTTTAGCTGCATGATCTATTTTCTATGGTTTTGTACATGTTGCTTGTTTGCATTTTTCTGCACATCCTGTCCTTGTCTTGTACGTAGATGCAATTTTCATGGAGGGATGTTTCATGACCTGCTCCAGTTTCTGTTTCACCAGGTTTGTGTTTGATATTATATACAGTAGCTGCACAGAACTAGTTTTGACAAAGAAAAGAGGCTGCATGTATGTGTGGGAGGGAGGCTAAATTCCTAGCTGTGGTTGCTTTTAAATATTCTTTCTCATTAATCTAAGACCATAAAACACAGAACATCCTTCTAAAAGTTGCCTTCATTTGAAATTCTTCAATCTCATTCCTCTCTTTGGTGTATGCTTTTTAATCAACCGCAAGAATATGCAGGGCGTATGAAGGTTTCTTTCCTGCACAGAATCTTACATTTGTTTACATCAGGTTGTGACTTAAAAGCCTTTCTGATGTGTTTAGATGGGTTGAGTGCAGATGGTTTTGTTTTCAGCAACTCCAGCATTTTTGCCTGCCAAAAATCAATCCAACATTCGTGCTGCCACAAAAAAAATGAATATATTGATAGATTAAACTGATAAATGGGTCTGTTTGCCTCACTCGTTAAAGACATTAACTGCAGGAAGGTGAGACGGCATCTGTTTACGCATGTCCACATTATCTGACCATTTCTAAACAATTTTGTTGTTGCACGGTTGCATGTGTCATGTTGTAATTAAGTAGCATAGATGGAATTCTCTTGAACGAGGCGTGAGATGTTTGAGTGCAGCATGACGTGACATTTGGATAACTGTGTGTTTTGGTTGTCTGACATGCTTCAGTTTTAAGCAACATTAACTGTGTCGATTGTAGCTTCTTCGCACCAAAGCCCAGTATTTTTATCTAGCACATCATTTGCCAGCATAACTTGTGTTCCATATGAGAAGTAAAAAAAGAAATTTGTCCCATTCTCGCTGTGTAAAGGAGTTATTTAAATATTTTAAATGGAAATTTTATGTACTGCTTATGACTAGGGCGATAACAGAATATGTAGCATTGTTTAAATTATAAGGACGTATTTATGGGTTTAAAAAAATTGAGTTAAGCTTCCAATTCGGGCAAATCCTTGTGTTCTTATGTTGCTGTTCTGTCTGCAGCTGTCATACTTGACTTTGAATTGAACTGAATTGAAATATCTTCATTTAATTCTTTTTAGAGGAAATTCAGTGTGACATGCCCACAGTAAAGAAACATCAGATCAGTAATATGTCTTCATTCTGCCATCAGCTGTGGTGCGGAACAGTCTAATGGCAGCCGGGGCGAAGGATCTCCTATCACGATCAGTCCTGCAGTGTAGCGATGTTCGTTGTCCTCTGGTGAAGAGGATGGACTGAGTCGGTCATGACTGTGTCTGCACCACAGCGCCCAGTAAGGAAGCCTCTCTGCAACCACTCATCCGGCCTTTTCAACCTGTCCAGGCGCTGTACATCCTTGTCTGACGCTGACTCCTCAGCAGACCACAGTGTGAAATGGTGCACTTACAACCACCGACTGCTAAAACACGTACGGCATCAACGGACCTGAGTCTTGGGTAAAACGAACGACTCGGACGCTTTCGTGAGAACGCATCTGTGTTCATCTTGTGTCCACATGTGCACAGAGTGTGTTGTTTGTGTGTTGGCACCAGCTTAATGTCCACTCTGTGGATGTTGATTGACTGAAGGATGCCAAGCGCATCGGCTGAGTGACACATAGCCCTGTTCATTTTTCATAATCGGACACGTTACTACGCTACGTCTTACTATTGAATGTGCTAAATACCCTGTCGTTTGTCATCATGTAGAGTGAACATTTGTGTTGAAGTTGTCTATAGTCCAAACGAGCTTCCGTGTTACTCTGGCTTAGCAGGTGGAATGTGATCGGTTCAGAGTTTAGGTCATTCCCACCTCCAGCGTCTGAGTTCCAAGGTAAATGGAATGCACCAATGTTTGCTGGTATCCATAAATCCATATCTGCTGTGTGAGACACATTAGTGTGTAAGTATACTGTGTGTGTGTGTGTGTGCGCCTGCCTGCTGTTAGTGTCACGGTGATGAAGAGACTATAGATTGGTGTGTGGGTTAATGAGTTTCTTTCTGTCGGGGTGTGTGCATATGCTTTAGAGATGTCCCAATGATGAAGAGACCGTCGCCCTTTTTGCTTCTGTGTCTGTGTGTGAGCGTATTACAGCGTGTTCCCAGAGATGGTCATTAGCTGTGAGGGACTGTGGAGCCGGTGACCCCCAGTTGGAAATGGAAGAGCCAGGCCATTCCCTGTTCACCCCTCAGACCTCAGACTTCTGTACTAATGGACTATAGCAGCCATTGATGAGGGAGTGAGGGACACATGGGGCAAAAGAACACACACACACACACACACAAGCTATAGCTGCCTTCTGAAAGTCAATGATTTGGCAGGAGACCCCAAAACTGAAAGCATTGTTTGAGTGTGCACCATAACAACAGAAGAGATGATGTGGAATTCTAAATAAAAAGAATATATGTTATGTGTGCTGGTGGCTAACGGATGAGAAAAGCTGAACACTGAATCGAATTGTATGACCAAGCAAGTGAGCCCTGGGCGGGGTTCTGCTTGTGGTTTCAAGTACCTGATCCCAGTAATAGTCAATAGTGTCCTATGTTCAAACAAGAAGGGCTCGAGGCCAGAAACCGGTTATATGTAGCACCACAGATCTTAATTGTCCGATTATTCCAGGGGGTCTGCGACCTTTACAATACAAAGAGCCATTTCTGGTCCAAAACAAAAGAAATATATACTGTATGTCCAGAGTCGCAAACATATCGGAACCCTTTATGAACCACATGACATATGATGTATAATGGAAACATATTAAAAACCAATTGTAACTATTTTATTCATTTTTGCTTATTTTGTTTAATTAATTCCTTTGTAATGTTTTTGCATTTTTGTTCATTTTGGATTATTATTATTTTTGTTTAACATTTATACCTTTTTGTGAAATTTTGTTCATTTTCCTGATTATTTTTACATTTTTGAAGATTTTGTTCATTTTTGTGCTTTTTTTTGTTTTTTTTCTTCACTTTTTTTTTTATTCAGTTGAGTGTTCTGTGATTTTCTTTGTTTTGTTCATTTTTTTAATTCTTTTGTTAATGCGTGCTCATTTTTCACTCAGTTAATTTACCATTTTCGCAGGGTTCGTACATCTTTGTCAGTTTTCCTAATCATTTAATTTATTTTCTGGATTATTTCGTTCAGTTTTGACATAAATGTTGGGGACGCTAGCTCACCTCACGGACAGAACCATAACATAAACGTGCTCATTTTCTTGTTTTTGTTCATTGACTTGATGATTTTGTTCAATATTTTATCATTGTTTTGTTCATTTTATTTATTCTCTTGTTTAATCTAGTTAATTTTCTTCCTTATTTTGCTCATTTTGTGGAATTTCTAATTTATTGTAATGTGTTACTTCCATCACAGGACAAAGTTACAGGAGCCAGTGGAGAGGGGCAGAAGCACCACATTTGGCCCCAGAGCCACATGTTGCAGACCCTTGGCCTATTCGGTTAACCTTATCCCATGACAATAGATTAATTATGCCTATACACCTTTATAAAGAAGAACAGCCCTAAATGCATACATTATACATTCATGCTTGTTAACACAACTCACAAATATCTAATCATGGTAAATGGTCTTGCACTTACCGTACATACTTTCTACCCTAGGGCACTGGAAGCGATTTACACTGCTTTCCATTCGCCCGTTTGCTCACACATGCACACACCAGTGACGAGACCAGTGTCTTGCTCAACTACACTTCAGCCAGGAGACATAAGGAGCCAGGTATTGAACCACCAACACCGACGAACAGCCTGCTCCACCTCTGCCACAGCCGCTCTCCTCATATCACAATATAATAAAGAGGCCAGTCAGTGGACAGGTGAATGGAGACAGTCATTATCCAATATAGTGATTATGTATTATCTGTGACTGGCCCCATTGTGCACACCTCCGATTCACTTTCACACTGAAGGCTATCCTTAAATTTGAACCGCAAGACTTGTATTTGTCTTAATTTGCCTATTAAAAGCCAAATATGAACAAAACTGACAAAAGGGCCCAAACCCTGCTTCTGCCTTCTAACAGAACTTGGCATTTTCTGCACACGCCTAGAATCTTTTCTAGAACATCTTTTTGTGCGCTCGTGCTGAAGTATTCATATTGATAAACTGCCTTCATTTTCCCCAGACAGTGCAGGGCGGCAGTAATAACCTACCTTTCGTGGTTGTGTTTCTGATGATTTTAGGAACACTGTGTCTTTGCAGTGACAGCTAAAATTAACTGAAGTTCCTCACCTTGTGGTAAACAGAGCGTAAACGAAGCACTAGGGGTAATCTAAAACATTTTTAAGGGACGGTGTTAAAGTTGACCAACACTTGCATGGAACGATCGAAGAACATAATCCATTTTCTTCAGATCAGGGCAACTAAGCAAGAAAACATGGTAATGAGAAAATGATTAGATTTTCTTGTTTGCTGCATGGCTGCTGAAGCTCTCGTCATGTCTCCTTCCCTTCTCACATTCTGCCTCTGGCTACAGTGGATTGGTTTAACCTCTCACTTGTTTCCTCTGGATTGTAATTGTTAGTCCACGTGCAATGATATAGACAAAGCAAATGGGAAGATTCAACCTTCAGTTTTATAGAAATCATGGCACATTCGCATTTTGCCATAAGACGGGCTTCCATTAACAGGGGTTGCATTCCAAAAGCGGATTTTCAGAAATTCGATGAAAGGAAATGTGCATCTTTGTCCTGACATCACCAGAACAAAGCATCGGTCTGAAGCTGAATGCTACCATCACTATGAACTGCTATGAAGCCAAAAAAATGGAAAAACTTGTAAGTTTTGTTCTCCAGCTCTGCTGCTTATTGTAGCATCGCTGTGTGCTTTCTTGGATGTGTTGACTTGGAGGGACACCGTTGTAGTCCTAGCTTAGCTGTTAGCTTAGCCGAGCTGCCGCTGGTACAAGTGGCTGACGTCAATTCCACCTGGATCGAAATTGCCCACGCGTTACCATCAACAAAATTTGAGGTGTTTCCATCAAGAAATTGAATTTGCATTTTGAAAATGCAAATTTAACTGAGATAATGGAAACACAACTATAGTAGTAGCTACTTTTTGCTCTACATGGAAATTTTAAAAAAAAATCTTTTGAAACGTTTTTGTTTCAGTTTTGGTTTGGGTTGTATGGAAAAACACTGCAGTTTAAGAACTCCCCTTCTGCTCCAATATCATTTGTTAAACTTTTTCAGTAAATTTTTTTTTCAGTAAATTTCATCAACCAGTCAAAACAGAAATCATTTCAGAAGGACAAATTAGGGATTCATCAATTGGTGAAAAAGTGAATTGTGTTTAATATGGGTAATATTGTGAGTTGACTTGCTGAGGAAAATCCAAAATTCCTCACTTTTAGAAATCTCAAGTCAAACTAGTGTTAACAGCACAATAATGTAAAGTAAGTAAAAAAAAAAAAAAATACAAGAGGAAGTTGTGAGGTTTTATACAGGACCTATTACCGTACAGCAGAGACTATTGCTCCATTTCTGCAAATTTGATCACCATAGAGTCTCTGAATTCTGGACCTTTTTTTAAATTGTGATTATATATTCTGTTATTACATGAATTATTAATTTATTGTGGATTTGCATAGACTGGCATTGCAAGTACAAGCCAGTTTGTCAACAATGCTGAGCAATATATCACTGTGTCATCTGCATAAAAATGGAAGTTGACATAGAGAACACTTTGATATTGTAGATGATGAATAATAGTGGCCCCAGGACTGACCCCTGAGACACACCATTAGTTAATGCGAGAGGAGAGGTAATGCCCCCTCTGCCTGTACACTTTGACTTCTTATTAAGCATAAAAATCATAGCAAACAACATACTTGTAGGAAGCTTGCTCAGTTAAAATAAAGACACAAAATAGAATGTGTGTCTAAAATTTTGGAGGCAGAGATCTACGCTTTGTGAAAGTATCGAAGGATGAGACACAACAGAGAAGCAAACAAGATGAAATATTTTTACTCTGAACAGTCAGCTGTAGTTTAATGACTCTAACAGATTGCTTTCATATGACTGCAGGATTTGAGATTGAAAAATAGACTCCGACACAGTCACACATAACATAGGGTGTTGTTTCAGAGGGAAGTGGCCTAGTGCGAGTCTGTATGATACTGCACTTGTGATCTCAGTGTGGATGCACCTGCTGCTTCGGAAAAAGGATGATGGATCCAAGAAGCAGATGAACGCTGTTTCCATGCACTCTTAGCTGTGTGTCTAAGTGTATGTGTGTGTCGTCTGTATTGGGCTCTAGGCTAAAGGGGCTGGGAGAGCAAGCCAGCCACAGATCAATTTCCTTTTTATTGTGGCAAGAGTGGAGACTTGAGATGCACGGCCCCCTGTGACCCAGATTCATTCCTCCTTTCTCCTGCTCCTCCTCGTTGGCACAGTGGCATAGCATCAGAACGAGGGTGAGACAGAGGGGGAAAGATAAAAGAGGGACACAAGCTGATAGGAAGTGGGTGAGGGAAGAGGATGTTGAATGGGTACAGATAATGAAAAAGAGCAAAGAAGCAGAGATGCATGTAAGTGCAGGGGTTATTGTGAGGGCAATCTGAAAAATTACACCTGAGTCTGGAGAGATGCACATAAAAGCTTCATTTGAGATGTCCTGCATATAAAGAAGCATCAAAGAGATGGCAACACAATACACAAATGTGAGGAAACCGAGGATAAGAAAGATGACACCACGGTTACGGAGGATGAAAAAAGGAAAGTTATAGACAGACAGGCAGAGTATGAACTGATATCACTGAAAAATGAAACTTAAGTCAGGAGAGGGTCTTTATCAAAGATTATTGTTAATTATAATCAGCTTTCCTTACTACATTTTCTGCTCCCTCACAGTGTCAGAGTGACAATCCAACATGAGGTATTACGATGTCAGGCGTAACTTATGACCATTAACCAGTGAAGTGGTCACAATGTTGACTATATTGTTCCAGTGGCTTTCATCAGTGGGTGGATGTATTCGGCAGCAAGTAAACATTAAGCCCTCAAATTTATTGCACTGAAAACAGCAAATTGGCCAAATTAAGGCCAAACTAAGAGCAGCTTTGACAAGGACCAAACTGTGATGATAAATGACTGGGTTATTGCATCCAAATCTAAAGATCAGCAGGGTCTTGGAACGGATCAATTGGTTTTACATGTATTCCTTTGGGGAAAACGCGTCCCGTCTCACGAGTTTTTCATGTCACGAGTGTGATGCTGGAACAGATTAAACGCTGTATTTGTGAAAAGTCTTACAACTTAGATTCATGAAGGCCCAAGCTCACAACTTTGTACCGTAATGTCTAAAGCCGGTTGCACATCGAGAAATGACACACACCTGGGAACTGGCACCATCTATTGACAGTAAACATTGATTGCATTGTGACACCCACGTCCACCAATGATCAAAGTCGGCAAGTTGGAGTCGTGACCACTGCACATTGCTGAGACTGAGTCCCAGGACTCTGTGTCGGGAACCGCCGCACCTCAAGCCGATTTCCAGTTGAGTTGAGATGAATCGCGTTTCTCTATGTGCGGCCGACTTTGTGTGCAATGCACTGCCAGTTATTACAGCAGCTTCCAGATGTCTGGTAGAGCTCATGTCTTGGATTAGAGCTGTTCTGGCTTTAGAAGGTGGAACCTACACAACATTATGTGATCGCAGTGTTTTGTTCCCTTAGATCCTCTACTGGATGGAGATCCACGTGTCCGTCCTTCCTCGTGATGTTCTGTCCACTACATGACCAGGACCACAGAAAAAGACCCACAGTTTTGGAGATACTTTGAGCTCGTTGTCTTGACATCACAATTTGGCCCTTTTCTCAACTGCTGACATCCTTGCACTGGATAATGTTTTGTTTCAAAGGCAGACTAAATGTTCACTTGCAGATTCATATATCCTACCTACTCACAAGTGCCATTGGAATAAGATAATTGACATTATCATTGGTCATAATGTCGTGGCTCATTGACGCTCTAAATATCTAAGAGAAAGCACTGTACCTTACCTTACGGCTACATTATTTGACATTATTTTAGATGCTATTGATATACCTATACACCCAATAGAGCAAATATGCCCTGCAGATGTACAGAATCAAATCTAGTTTTTCTCAAAGCTAATAAATGAGTAGATTTGTTTACTGTAGACACAAAAAACAAAAACCAGAAAAAAACAGCATCTTAAAATTGACACTCGGAAGAAAATTGTTCCTGAACAATAGTTGCACAATTGATTAAAAATCTTGTTTCCTGGACTGCTTGTGTTTTGTGTGAAGCGGTTAAAGCTCTTATTCTATGCTTTAGTCTGTAATTTTGTTAATTATATAGAACATAATTGCTTCCAATTGTATAGTAGACAGAGCGTAGTAACACTGCTCGCACTTGGCCTTTAACACATGTTAATTATATTGTCTAGGGAACCAGGGCAACATATTATGATGCCATTTTTAAATGTTCAAATGATAACAGATAGCATCTTTATGGAACTTTTTTACGCAAATACAGGAAAATAACATTTTTGGAGCAGACTTTCCTGTTTCTTTGGGATGAAAACAGCTTGCATTGTGATTGCTAATTTAACTCGTCTTTCATCTTTCTCAAAATTGAGACAATTGCCTGGTAGCAAAAGTGCCAGAAGACACAGCAGAGATAAGGGTGTCCATTTGCCTCGTCTTTACCTTCTGTGGGTGCCATCTGTTTCCCTTCCCTTCACAATTTACAATTCAATTTATAATTTATATTCACCATTAATTCAGAGCTTTATAGATCTGGCAGTCGCATTCGATGTGATATTTACGTAAGCCATTTACATAATATTAGAAGCTAATTGTTGCACAGGTTTTTGGTGCAAGGCTCGATTTGCTTTGGCCTGCCGTGGCCTCATTTGGCTGGGTTTGCCTTTCTAACACCCAGGCACATTCTGGTGGCGCACTTGCACAGATCTTGAGTCTGTCCAGTTGAACGGTATACACTCACACCCAAAAAATTCTCGGGAGGTGTGAAGGTTATCGCATCCAAATGTGACTTTCTTCCCCCCTATGCAAACTGCTTGTGTGGAAGCCCATCTGTCACATGATGGCGCGCCAGAAACACACAAAAACCCCATGCACATATAGTACACACAGTGTCATGCTGAGGTAGGGGAAATGGCTGATTATCCCCAACGCAAGGGCAGAGCACGCAGCTGAGACTCCCGCTACGTCTGCATAAAAAACCAAACATGACTCTCGCAGCATATCCACTGTACTGAAATGTACAGTTTACATGTTTAATCATACTTTATTCCATTCAAATATTATATAAGAATGGACACATCATGAGTGCACACTAGTAGATTTTTGGACGTTTGGCCACGCCTACTCATTCAGTGTTTTTGCACATTGACACTGAAGAACATCCACACTGTGAAAGAACATTATGTAGGAAACAATCAAGTGTTCAACCCAGGCTAAGTTTATATTTTCGATTGTCCAAATTAACCACATTTTACTTTGCACACTCATCTCTCAATCAGAAATGTGCTGTAGACCATGAGTTGTCTTGTGCCGAGGTGGGATAGGCACAGAGTCGATAGATGGATTCATTAGTGCTACTACAACTACAGTACAAATCCATGTTATGGCAAGAAACATGAAGTTGAAGGTGCAGCCTGTGATGTTGGGAAAATAGTTAGTGGCTCACTGCTATTGGACGGGTAACCTGCCAGTCAGCTCAGGTTACATCACCACAGATGTGAAGCGAGTCTGTCTAGTTCTTTTCTTACCTGTATCTGATGTTGAAAGTCTGAAAAGCAGATGCTTCTCAGTCATCCTGTGGTTGGATAAGCGACAGCTGCTTGCTTCCTGGTAGCTACCACTACGACTCTTCTCAACTCCACGGATGAGTGTGTGAGTTTGCGCATCGATGAGTTGTAAGCCGTCTACTCGTTTACTGTGTATCGTCTGCCACAAATGATTGGCTACTAGCTTGATATCCACCACGAGAACCGGAGAATGTACAAACGAACAACAATAAAGAAAAGCCACTGAAGGAGACGGTGTGTCCAAACTTTTGACGGGTAGTACATGCAGTCACATGAACAGTACATTTATTGTGTAGAGGTTGTTTAATTTAGTCGTGTTCTGGAAGGTTTATTTGTTATTTTCCTCGTGGTATTAGTTTTGTTTGGTTCTGTCTCGCCCTGGACACATTTTCAGGAGCTTTCTAGGATTTATCTTTCTTATTAATCTTAGATAGACTATTCAATTTTATGTGTCTGTCTGGTTTTGTTATTTTTCAATTTGTGATTGCTGCCTCATTAAACAAAAGGAGATCCCAATCAGCTCCTGTAATCCTCTCTGAATCTGTTTGCGTGCACTGTGTATTGTGCAGTAAAATGCCCAGACACATGCACTGAGTCATTTGTAAGAGTTATGTATTGTTATTATGAAACGTAAACTCAGTCTTTTCTCTTCTTAACAACACAATGCTTTCAGTCGCTACAAAGATGCAGGATTAATGTACAAATTCTGTAAAGCACATTGTGCATGTATTTGTGCATGGACGGGCAATAAGACTGCACACGTACAGCTTTGTACACATATGACAAATTTAAAAGTCATGGATGAATGCTGGGAAAAATTATACTGTAGAGATGGAAAACACACATTCATGCACACACACCTGTCTGTGTACGTTAACAAGGGTGTCAGGTCTGCTACTGAGTCACCCTTTTCCTCCATACACTCACATTTCTTGCTTTTCACGCTCACCCACCAACCACCACCAGCTATCTTTCTTCCTCTCCCACAGCTCTCAGCTTGTTATATTCCACTCTGGCAGTACGTCAGGGCATGGATACTCCATGTGGGCACAATCAGGGACCTGGAGGTTATTAAATAGTAGCAGTGTCCATCTTCGTATCCATTGTCATATTCTCAGCACAAACTGAACATAATCATGCCAATATTTTTGCCAGAACGGCCAAATATACAGAAACGTTTCAAGCTAAGAAAAGTCGAACTTCACTAATTGTGCAGGCTTATTGAACTGTACTGCAACCTTGGCGTGATCATTGGCATGTGGTTTGGACTAGAAGTGATTGCTGCGTCTCGGTGGTCATCACACCTCTGTGAATGGTCACTGTGCTCCTCGTCTTCCCTACGATGGTCAGTATAAAAGCAAAGCAAAAGCATTCACATGTGCATGAATCCTACACACCACACCTTTTTAAAGGGCCATGCACTGTTTCTTTTCTGGCAACAAAAAAAAGTGCTGACAGGGTGCTGCTGAGTACCTGCATGAAGAAGAAAGACAAGAAAAGGAAACAAAAGGTCCTTGACGTGGGTTTTATTCCTCCGACCGCACACTGATCTGTCTGCTGTTGAATAACAGGGTAGTTTAGAACGAGTAGGTTGATAAAAGCACCACATTCAGAGTCTGGACAATCTGCTCCTTTTCTGTCTATGTTGTGATCATTTCTAAGCTGCAGGTAGACAAACACAATCGGAACGAGTTTCTCGTCTGTTTCCTTCCAGTTCAATACCTTCTCATCTTTTTAGTAGCCTCGGTGTTTTTGGATGGGTCACAATGGGTGGTCTAGAAAAAAGCGTAGGGTGCATCGCTGATGAATATTGCTTTTACTGATTTTTAAGTCCCTGGCTGTTGTAGCCACAGTCTCTGCTTCACAATGTTCCTCTGAACTCTCTGCACTCTTTTTTTTTTTTTTTTTGTTTTTTTTTGCTTGAGCTCATCAGGGAGGTGTTTATTCAAAAACAAAGCGGGAAGTTGGAAGTATGATTTTGGGTACATATGGTTTTGCTTACAAGTGGAGGTCCTGCTCATTCTGGTTTTGGCCCACAGGACCTGACTTCAAAAACAAAGGCATCATTCTAGGTATGTGTAAACGTACTTGCCAATTTAAAAAATAACCTCGCTAGTCAAACGAGTATTAGTTTGGTGCAAAATGTTAAGATATAAAACTATGAAAATCCATAATTATACAGACTATAAACAGGAAGTTGCAACTTTGTTTTGACACAGTCTGGTCAGATGCTGAAGTCTTTGCAGCTTGACATGAACAAACCTGGAATGATTGTCATTTCTTTCACTATTTTTTTTTTCTCAAAGACGGGGTTAAATTTGGAGTGGCAACGTATATCATATGAGAGGGGAAGCGAAGGGTTTCACACTAAACTGATATTTCACTATTTGTGTGAAACACTGTATCTGTCTTGACTTTGAAAATTGAAAATTGTCTTTCAAAACAATATACGTGTAAATAATGGTATAATTCAGTTGTGATCAGTAGATGGTCTTCAGCTCACCATCACTGGAATGCATTTCATCCCCAGTTGGGTCCCATACTCTCTGGTGCATTTTTCATTCTATACATGGCTGTATGTGGCCTAATGCGCTTTCTTCTTATTGGGAACAACTGAAAAATAGTTTCATGGCCATGGGTCTCGAAAGACCCTCCACTTTGCACTTTTGTGAAGGATATGGTGTCCTCGCCACTATATTTATGCGGGCTAACTCTTTGACTCCTCTCCATCTAACATTGTCTCTCCTTCAGATGGGACTCCCCGTATGACTGCCCTCCCCATCGTGCCCTTCTCTTGTTATCTCTATTGCCGTGTGTCTCGCAGTCTCTGTCACTCCCCCTCTTCCCTCTTCCTCGTCTGATTTGGTTTTCATTAAGTCTTAATCTACATTGGGGCTCCAGCGTGTCACACAGTGCTCATTGTGTAGGATCGATGTGTCGCTCGTCTTCTTCGTGGCTGGGCCCTTATCAGTCCAGACAAACCACAGGCCCCTAATGAAGGCTGCCCTTCTCTCCATGCTAATTCAACATCAGCCACAGCCCGATTGGAATTCGACACAATGTTTGCCAAAAAACTCAGCGAGAAACTTAGCCCTAGAAAGAAATAGGTGTGTAAGGTCATCGAGTAGCTCATATCACTAACAAGACATTACTTTAGGTAAGTCTTGAAAAACTCAATTTTTCGATCTGTGAAATACCTGACATAAATTCTACAGGATGATACCGAACGTGTCCTGAAGGCATTTTCTGCTTTCAGGATATGCGCTGGGTAGAACTGAATTAAAGCTAAACAAGGGTGTGATTATGAAGATGAGTACAAATATACATAATACTCAAGGAAATTAACAAAACTTGAGAAAATCATCAAAACGATGCACAAAAACGAACCAAATAACCATTAAAAATGATGGAAAAACAAACAAAATTGTCAAGAAAATGAGCAAAATTGAACAAAATAATGAAGAACGTGAATCAAGGAAACAATAAAATAAACCAAATGAGGAAAAATAAGTAACAAAAGCAGTAAAGATACCAAATAATCAAGAAAAATCGAGTGTGTCTCAGGTAAAACTATGCCCATATTGAATAAATAAAAGATGAGGTCTGATTTAGTCCTTAAAAGGCTGCCCTGTCAGGAAAGCATTTGTCATGACAAACTTTCCCAACACAAGGTGATACTAGACCAGGGCAAGTGGGCAGGTAGGAATGTCGATCCCTGAATATAATCAAGAAAAAGACTAAGATCATTAAGAAAATGGGAAAAACAAGCAGAATACTCAGAAATTGAATATAAATTAAATATGCGCCAACTCAAAATGAACAAACTCTAAAAATCAACATGAATGAACGAAATAATCAAGAAAATGAAATTATTCAACAGTGAGACAACACGACCATGGCTGATGTAAAGGAGGGTGTGTTATTGGGGGCAGACAAAGGGCCATTTTGTAAATATAGAGGAGGACGAACCCCCCCCCCCCCAAATCTACGCCTGTGGAGCTAAAGAACATATTTCTGAGAGTATCTCTTCTTCTTCTTCTCCTTTCGGCTCAGGCGTCGCCACAGCGAAATACCAATGATTGGCATGTTTGATCTGGCGTAGGTTTTTTTCCTAACACGACCCTCACAACCAGGGACAAATCCCAGTACTCAGAGTGAGTAGCTTTATAACGTGAAGTTTAATATGGCCTCATACATTGCATTTGAACAGGTTATGTATATACATGTACTGTAATAATGGAAGTGCACATTGTCAATAAATCAGAAAAGCGTCAAATCCAGAACTAGAAAAATATAAAATGCATGGTGTTAAACACTATTGTCAAACCATAAAAACAAACCATTAAAAACAAAAAAAAACCTTTGCAACATGCTCAGTATTTGCTAAACCCAAGATATATTGAACATTTCATTTATTTATAATTTTCTATATACCGTATTCTGATGCTCATTTTATTGTTTATTTTGGATATTTTTTAATCCATTTCATGGCTTATTTTGTTCATTTTAGTCTCTTTGATGGCGACACTGTTCATTTTTGTTTATTTAGTTGCTCATTTTACAGTATATTCATGTTGTTACTTATTCTGTTCATTTTAGTCATTTGTAGTTGTATTCATTTTTGATCATTTTATGTCTGAGAGTATCTACTAAAACATATTTTAGTCTGAATACTGACTCTATTAATGAAAAAGTTACAAAAAAAGCATATGCTGCAAATTGCCTCGGTTAAAGCTCCCTGTGCATTAACAGGTTCTGTAGCAGATTATTTGCTGTGTCGTCGTTGACGACCTGTAGCACGCCTTAACCTGTGACACACGTCTGTTTGTGAAAGCTGAGAGGGATGTGTGTTCAGTGCAGAGAAACTCGGGCAGGTTTCATACAACTTTGCCATTAGTAATCATCAGAAACGTTAGATTTGTTAGTCACTGAACCATTTAAAACGCATAAATCGACTCATCGTCACCTGGGCAGCGGTTGTAGGAGACTGGAGTTGTTGCTTAAGGGAACTGAGGACAGGAAATGAATTAATGAAAAGCGAAAAGTAAAGTGAGAAGGTGTGAGAGCTGCACGTTTAACGGACGTACTTTATATAGAAAACGACTGTGGCAGAATGAAGGCACTAACTGGATTACAGATGGACTAAATGGTTGCCAATATACACTACTGGACTGCAAGTTTATTTCAAATATAGCCAGGGTGAATTTACAGCAACGTGTACAGTTAGTTTTTCACGGAGATAAGTTGAGTCTTTAAATCTTGTCTCCACTGAGTTATTTCAGGATATTGAATTATATAATCAATCCTCTGAAGTTGGAAGACTGTGCTTTTAAATCAAATATTTGGCCACTTGGCAACACAGCTTGATTTTTGCACAGTGTTTGCTGCGTTGGGAAGATAAAGTGAGTTATTCAGTGCTACACTAGGTTTGATGAGTTAAGAGAAAAGCCGGGAAATTAAGCTACAGAACAAAACGGAAGTGGATCTGGAGTTGGTAACGGAGTATTGCTGGTTAGTGCATTACACATTTATTGCCATATACTGTAATAACATTTACATTTTTGTCTGCAATGCCAAGATACATACTTTACGGTGTTACGGGGAGATGCAGATGTCTGTGGCGAGGCGAGTGACCATGAGAAGCACGATGTCGTGCTCTCGTAGGGAGTCTGCCACCGAGTCGATCCACTGCCATCTTGGCCTGCCTTTGGCTTTGTAACCAGAATGGCATAAGTTATAGGTGCAAAGAGCTGGCTGGTCGGGAGACGTCCACGTGAGCCGTCCGTCCACGTGAGCCGTCCGTCCACGTGAGCCGTCCGTCCACGTGAGCCGTCCGTCCACGTGATTCTTTGATGTTCAATGTGGCGTAGCGCTGGCATTGTCCCTACCATTTCTCATGTTGCCTCATTTCTGGGTTTGCCATGTCTGGTTTTATTTGCCACCTTCCTCAGGCATTTCATTTCTCAGGTGGTAAGTTTTTTTTCAAGAACCTTTTGTGAAATGCCTACTTGTGTATATGAAAGACTTCTATAAGCACACTGAAAAAAAAATTAATTTGAATTTTAAGCTGGTTTTTCAAAGAAATCTTTTTAACTCTACCTCATACAGTGGTATGAAAATTTTTGGGCACCCCTGACAATTTCTGTTATTTTCATTTAGAAATTAGTAGGTGTTTCATTTTTATCTGTCAAATAACTGATGGACACCTCAATATTACAGCAGTGAAATGAGGTTTATTGGATCAACAGACAAAAACATCAAAACAAAATTAGACAGATGCATAAATTTGGGCACCCTTGTCATTTTGTTGATTTGCAAAGCTGTAACTATTTAACACTGATTAGCTAGAACACACAATTGGTTTGGCCAGCTTGTTGAGCCTTGAACTTGATAGACAGGTGCATCAAATCATGAGAAAAGATATTTAGCTAACCTGAAGTTGTTCTTCTCCTTGACTCTCCTCTGAAGAGTGGCAACATGGGGGCATCAAACAACTCTGAAAACACCTGAAATCAAAGATTGTTCAACATTATGGTTTAGGGGAAGGCTACAAAAAGCTATGACAGAGATTTCAGCTGTCAGTGTCCACTGTGAGGA
>JAQQAE010005325.1:0-17752 GCA_029823295.1 Pseudamia nigra | reverse complement strand
CAGCAAAAAGTGTACATGCAGGTTATGCTGTTATATCGTCCCTACCAATGTTGAGACCAAACCTACGCCCTTGCTCTGCACCATGGAAAACAAGCCAACTCACACATTAGCCTCTAGCTTATTTAGAAAGAAATATTTTAGACTTCACACACTGCTGTATTTTTCCCCTAAAAGCAATCAGGAAGTTTTGTTTCTTGCTAGAAGCCTCCACCAGTGGAAAAAAGCAAAAATGTCAGCTGTGTTCTTTATTGTACTGCCTTCAATTTACTACAGGAAGAGCCTTTCCATTTATCATAGTGCTGCAATTTCATAAAATATCATAAAACATGCTTGGGAAAGATTCTCAACTGTGGAATCATTAATAACATTGCAGAATAGCCACCTTGTAGCACAAAAATATGAGGAAATACACATGTAGATCTATTAGTGATGCAGACCTTAGCTCATTTAGACTAAATAGATTTTTTTTTAGCTCCAGGCAAACATTTATTTGCACTTTCTGGCTAAAAATGGCTCATTTGATTATGCAGGTTGCTGTCCCCGTACTTTTTAACCATGACAGTTTAATGCTTAGTAAATGTCTGAAGTATCCGTCATCTCTGATATTATCCTCTTTCATGGTGACAGCTGTTGTCATCAGTGTCAAGGCAGTTGTGCTGTGAAGCTGTTGTCAGGGAGGGCGCTGTCTGCTCCACAGGGCACAGTCAAGTCATCACCTCAGTGTGAGCCCTGCCATCAGCTGCAGCCTGTAAAGTTTAAAATACATCGGAGGGCTGGGTGGAGTTTGTGGTGAAGTGAGGCAAGGTGGCTAAAGATGAGATTTAGCTGAGATTAAGGTGGCGGGAGTTGACATTTGAGCTGCGGCACGTTGAAACACCTGGCGAATGCTTCAAGTCCTGTTGACTCTGGTGAACTCCTCCACATTCCCCAACCTGGTGATAAGAGACTGTATCAGAAGTAGTAGGCTGTTGATATTCCACAGGCCAAATCAGACGTGGCACTGGACCTGCTGATGCCACCTGTTAAGATGCCTGAGGTGTAAAACGAGTTTGAGGATGGATTAATCACACTGGACTGGGGATGCAAGACTTCATAATAAAGCCATGTTGCGGTCATTGTGACATCACTGTATTTTGAATTGAGCCAACTTGCTTACTTGTCAAATGTTGCAAACAAATATGACAATTATTAATTAACAATAATACAGTAGTACAAAATCTTTCACATTTGCTCCATTTGCTCTAGCCATTACCAGACAGAGGCAATTACCAGACAATTTCTGTTATTAGAGTTTAAAAATTGACAAAACGAGCGACATAAAAATACATCGTGAGTGAAAACAACCCTAAAGAACAAAAAAGTGACACCAAAATGAAAATGAAACAAAATTAGCACAATGAATAAAAAGTAATGGGAAAATGACTCAAACCAAACAAAACTTAAATAATCAGCAAAAAAATCTACAAACTGAACAAAAATCAACAAAAATATCATCAAAGTTAAATCACAAAATGAAACCAAAAACTAATATCCAAATTTATCAAAATGAGCAGTGATCACTGTGATGAACAAAAATAACATCCTATTATCAAAATTTAAATGAAAAAACAAGCTAACAAAATGCTTTAAAATGAACAAACACCAGCAAAATAGTCACAACAAATCAGTAAAATTAGCAGAATGATCAACAAAATGAACAAAAATGTTCAATCACAAGGTGCTAACATGGATTTTTCTGGATTTTGTAACTGTACATGTTTTGTCTGTTCTTTTGTGTTTTTGTTTGGTTACATTTGTGCGGGATGGTTTAAGTTATGTTCAAACACACTGTACATATGTTATTGCTGAAAGAGCAAAACTAATCAGGACAGTGTGTGACTAAGTGCATGTGAATGCATCATTCTTTCATGCACCATTATATGTGCAATTGCATCTTTTTGTCAAGACATGTTTTGCATCATGTATGTTGAGCAATACCTCTTTCATTTTAGTTAAACAAGGATTTGGACATGTCTAACCTGCAAAAATTATTTTCCTTGTCAGTTAATCTGTTAACTAATTTTTCAATTTGTCAAGCAACTGTTTGGTTTGAAAAAGTGTTTCTCAAAGGTCAAGATGACTTCCTCAAATGTCTTGTTTGTTGCACAACTCAAAGATATTCAGTTCTTTGTTACACAGGAGGAAAGAAACCTGAACATACTCACAATTGAGATGCTGCAATCAGATAATATGGACTTTTTTCCATCAAAAACACCATCAACCACTTCCATTTATCAAATACCTGTTGAGTAATAGTTATAATACTTTAATAACTGATCACTAATCAATTATTTAATCATTTCAGCTCTGTAACATTTATGGGAAATTTCATAAGATTCACATCAGCACAAACATCTTTCAGTAATTTGTCAATAATTAAATTTTCAGCAGGATTATAATTGGGGTTCTGCGAAAAATAACTTTGCATGTAATAGGCAAAATAATATTTTTGATTTTTGTTTATGTACAATAACCTGAGGATAACAGTCATTGTGCTTTTGTTGCCTTAGAATAAAAAAAGAAAGAAATATGAACAAAAATTAAGTCAAAATCCTTGGAATGAACAAGACATAATAAATAAAATGAACAAAACAATAAATGACATGAACAAAATCAAACAAAACAACCAAGTAAATGAAGAAAAAAAACACAGACGAAACAAAAATAAACAATACGATGAACAATACTAACATAAAACCTGAACAAAATAATCAGGAAAATAGCCAAACATTCACAAAAAGGACCAAAATAATAAAACAACAGGATAAAAATGAACAGACAATTTACAAAATAATCCTCAAAATGAACAAAAAAATAACAGTGAAGTAAATTAACAAAAACAAGAAGATAAACAAAACTTATCAAAAAATACAAAATAATCTGGAAAAAGATACAAAAATTTATTAAATAATAAACACCATCAACAAAGAAATTAACCAAATAATCTGCAAAGAACAAAAGATCAAACATGAACAAAATATTCAATAAGTGAAACAAAAATGACCCCAATAGTAAACATGATAAATACAAATGAAAAAAATGATGAAGATTATAAATAAAATGAACAAAAATTAATAAAATAAAGACGTTCCCAACTAAAACATACATCGTATGTCATTTGGTATATGAAAGGTTTGAATATTTTTGTGGCTCTAGATTCACATTTCTTTTCTTTCCATGAAAATATGGCTCATTAGCTTGCCGAGTCTTGGCCTAGAGTGTAGATCTCCTCAGAATGAATGAGCTCTCAAGGCTTTGTGTTGCAGCCTGCACATTCAAACAGTGTAGCAACGTGGCACCGATGAAAACAGAACAGTACAGTGTGTATGACTGATAAACAAATGAAGCAAATAAAGGAGCTTCTATAAGCAGTGACACTGGAGTGCTCATGTAATTGACGCTAGCAGTGGCCATTTTCAGCTGTTATGTCCAGGTTTGTGGGGTTCTGATATGGAAATCTGATTTTAGGGGGTATTCCATATGAAATTCCTGACAAGATACTTATAAATTCCAAACTTGGTGTACAGTTGAATCACACTATAAACCACCCTGAATCAATAGAGTTGGGTTAGTGGTACAGAGCCGGTTGTAATTCTGCATTTTCACCACTGGATGCCACTAAATCCTATACACTGCACCTTTAAAGAAGACTCATTATAGTATATCCCCACAATGACAACTCACATTTATCCAAAATTTGATTAACAATTCCACCTCTGAGCTGCTATATCATCATAAAGAGCATTCCTCTTTGTTATTATTTCTGTATTACCAACGGGGCTAAAGACTGTCACACATGAAAATGCTCCAACTCTAAATAAACCCCCAGTTCTCCTCTATGAGCTCATCATTTATTGCAGTGCATGATTGAAACCAAATATTATCCCCAACATGAGTATTGCAGCGTAAGTCCAAGTGTGTGTTTGCTTGTGACAGACAGAGAGGGAGAAACAGTCATCAGAGGGAGGAAATAGTGGGCAGTGCCTCGCCTTTCATCGCGGCACTAATGAGCCCCGGGGCAGCCAGACTGGAAACAGCAGTATTGTTCTGTCCCCCGCCCTGGTCAACAAAACCTATACAGCTACTGACACACAGAGATGCATGTACATTCAGAGCACGACACATAAGAACACAAAGATTACCATGTACACTGTGGCAGACCAAGGCCACACACACTTAAACAAGCTGTCTTTTTCTCTGTTAAATATACACTACCAATCAAAAGTATGGACGCACCTTTCAGCACTGTTCATTAATACTGAAGACTTGCAACTGTGGAAGAACATGTATGAAATTCTATAGCAAACAAGCAAATGTTAAACAATCCAGGCCATGTTTTCTATTTTAGATTATTCAAGGTAGCTACATTTAACTTTGATGACAGCTCTGTACACTTACTGCATTATGTCATCAGATCCATGCGGTACTGTACTGTAGTTACCTGGAATGGTTTTCATGTGACAGGTGAGTTAATGTGTACAATTTCTTTCTTTCTTAATGTGCTTTCAACCACTAGTTGTGCAGAGGAACTATGGGTACAGAACATTAGTGCTACGACAACTACTGTACAAATCCACATTATAGCAAGAAACAGGTAAATAAAGTGAAAAGATGGTCCATCATTACTTTAAGAAACCAATCAAGTCAGTCAATCTGAAATGTCTCAATAATTTTGAAAGTGTCCCTAAATACATACATAATTCTAATAAACTTTTCCACAGCAGAGGTAACTTTTGGTCTTCCTTTTCATGGGTGGTCCTCATGAGAGTCAGTTTCATAGCTTTTAATGGTTTTGGTGACAGCACATGGGGACACATTCAAGCATCTTGAGATTTTGCAGATTGACTGACCTTGATTTCTTAAAGGAATGATGGACTGCCTTTTCTCTTAACTTGAGTGTTTGTTGCCATAACATGGATTTGTACAATAGTTGTAGTAGCCCTAATAGGGCTGTTGACTCTATGCCTACTCTGTGGTGCAAAGCACATTAAGAAGAAATGGCACAAATTAACCCGTGACAAGGCACACATGTGAACTGAAAACCATTCCAGTTGACTACCTCATGAATCTGATGAAACAAATGTAAAGTTGCCGTCAATGCTAAATAGGGCCACTTTGACAGTCTAAAATAAAACATGTTCTAGGTTGTTTAACAGCTTTAGTTATAATTTAACAGCTTTATAATTCCAGATACATTCTTTCAATGTTTGGATGTCTTCAGTATTAATGTACAATGTCAAAAATAAGAAGGAGAAGTAGTGTCCAAACTTTTGACTGGCAGTGGACACACACTTTGATGATGAGGTTCTAACAGCACTTGGGAGATTTTTTAGAACAATGTTTGGTCGGAATAAGAGAAGAGAAAACATCACTACCTTTTTAAAAAGCTGTGAGATTGTTGCGAAGTGTTCTGCCTGACAGGCTGGCATGTACTCAATGATCAGATCTGAGCTGAGGCTTTGAAACCACCACAGCAAACCTCAGGCTTTTGATCCAAATCCAGGTAACTTTTGCTCCGCCATTCTAACCTGTCTATAACTATAATCCAGATGCGATGGCTGTGAAAGCAGCATCTGATTCCACAATGCACAATTCACTGGAAGCTCTTTTCTGAAGTATTTTCCTGCCCAGGTTTGGTCAGACTAGCCCAATTCTTGGAACATGGACAAGGCCATGGTTAAGAGATGCCTGAGGTTGTACATGGTGTCAGACAGCATAGTCAAGAACAGCAGTGACAGATTTTGTGGAAAAAAACACCAAAAAGTCCCTGGAGGTCAGGCCTACCACAGTGGCATCCTTGAACACAGTGAAACAGAGTAAGGCTGTATACCATGGTGTTGTTTATGAGCTGCTGTAAGGAAATCCTCTTTTGTGACTGGTCCTGCAGATAACCATTCATCTCCTGACCTGCTCTAACCTCATCATTCCCACCTGGCCTGTAAAACAGTTCTTGAATTCAAATATTTAATGCACGCCGTCTTATGGAGAAAAGCCTTGGCTGAATGATTTAACACATGGGTGTGAGTGTCAAGGAGGCAGAAAGTAAAGCAAAGGGCAGACGATTGTATGAAATTAGATCTTCAAAGGCAGTTAGAAAAATTTATATGTTTCCACCAATATTTTATTTGGTCTGTCTGCACTGTGTTAGCCTCAAACCCAGGTACCTGATGGGATCAGATTTCATATCTATGTGCAAAGAGTAGCCTGCTGTGGTAGAAGCAGGTTAAGGATACCTCCCTTTCATTTTCACTTGAAGAAATCTCCTCTTTGAGTATTAGGGTGGTAGAAAGTAACTAAAAGGTTTGGACATGATTCTCCTTTAGTGTTTTTTAATGTTTATTTTTTATTATTTTCAACATTGAATATTAATACTGAAGACATCTGAACTGCAAAATAACATGTATAGAATTATGCAGTAAACAAAAAAGTGTTAAACAACCCAGAATATGTTTTGTATTTTATATTGTCCAAAGTAGCCACATTTAGCTTTGATCACAGCTTTACACAATCATGGCATTCTCTCATCACATTCGTTCATGTCCCCGAGTGCAGTCGCCACAACGGTTAAACAAGGTACTGTAGTCCTTCATCTTCCTGGAATGTTCTGGCGACTCTTGGGGATGCATTCAAAGTTCTCATGATTTCATTTCTTAAAGTAATGATGGTCTGGCTTTTCTCTTTACTTAACGGAGTGTTTCTTTCTATAATATTGATTTGTACAATAGTTGTAGTCGCACTAATAGGAGTTATTGACTCTGTGCCCACCCTTCCTCTCTACAAGGCAACTGATGGTCTAAATAACCCTAAGAACACGAGAAATTACACAAATTAACTGGTTAAAAGGAACACCTCTGAACTGAAAATCATTTCAGGTAACTACTGTACCTTGTGAATCTGATCAGAGAATGGTACTGAAATTAAGTACACATTTGATATACATGCACCTTACTTGAGTACTTCTATTTTATTCAACTTTATGCCTCACAAGTAAATATTGTATGTTTTACTCCACTAAATTTCTCTGAAAGCACCCTCAACCCCCGGTTTTGTTCAATGAAAGAAATCTACCTCCAAATGTATTGATTTTGAATGTTTAAATGTTCCTAAATAGGTCGAGAAAATTCCCCTGCTTCCTAATCTACACAAACTCATTTAAACTCTTGTACAATAAGATGGAAAAGTATCCTGACAAAACAACAACACTAGAAACAGTACAGATGTTGTAATATATAATAGGGCATTAAAGCAGAGGTCAGTGCAGTGCTGTGCAAATGACGTAATATTTTAAAAAATCACAGAAAGTTAGAAAAGTTAGAAATGATCTTTATCTGAAATGTGATGCATTGCTGCAGATTAAACTACATCTGCAGCAGTAATTTGGCACATACACGTTATTGCAGCAGTAATATTAATCAAAAGTATCAACATTATACTGACAAGTACTATTTTACTGCAAAATTACTTCTTTTACTTTTCACACATTAAGTATATTTTGCTGATACTTCATTTTCCTTAAAAAGGCATTGAATGCAGAACATACTGAACTATTTTTGTTATATGCTATGAATACGTCTTCTAGCACTGGGATCTGCATTCATCCCTGCATGCATTTTCTCTTTGGCTTAATATTTTCTCTGTCTCTCTCTGCAGGGACCTTAAACACAACTTAATCAGCACCATCATGCCCGGAGCTTTCCAAGGCCTGTCTGAACTTCGGAAACTGTAAGTAGACATTAACATGATTCCCATTCCATTAGGTTTCAGAGCTGCAAACGTATTAAGGGAAATCACAAACACAGACATGGAAAATTTGAAATCAGTTGTTTGGTCTCAGATGGATGTGGGAGCCAGTGGTTATATCCTGTTGCATCTATCTCAAGTGCGTACTGTTTAGGCAGCTCATGGCAGATGTCATGTGTTATAGTGAGCTCCTGTGTGAGTGTGACCATAAAGGCCTCCTTCACTAAGCGTTTCTGCTGATCTTTGTGGGAGCCTGTCATCTTTGGTGCCCTGCTCCACCACTATAGAAACCTCAGGGCCACGCACAAGGCTCCACACAGGTCATTGGATGTGACAGGGTGGCAGTTTGCAACCACTCACTGCTCGCTCATTGTGTGTTTGGACACCGAGGTGTGGTTGCAGCCTAGTCAGAGCTGGTCGTCTGTGCTGCGCCGCGTGACTCCCCTTCCCTCCTCCCACTACTTGTGTTTTCCCTGCAAGGTCTGGGGCTTCTCAAAACAAACAGGGGGAGATAAACACATGCTCTGGACAGTTCTCTGCTGGGTAGTGTCAGAGGTGCAACAGAGCAGATCCCTCTCTGGCTGTGGCTATATATCACACTCAGAGGTGGACAGCAGAGCAGAGGCCCTGCTTTTACCCCATTTGTGATAAATTTTTACTGGTGTCCTATTGAACTAAGATAAGGGAAGGTGACAGGGACAGCGGGCATCTTTGCATGTTGAACTTTATGTTTCATAGGCATGTTGGCAGAGTGAAATAGAACACTGTTGCAGTGCATGCAGTGCAAAACGTTTTAGTATTTATGTGATTAAATAAGAATGTGCCTGAAAATTGTACATGTCTGCTTTGTATGTGGTATCGTTCTGATATCTTAAAAACAACATGGACAGGGAAGGAGACAAGATATCACGATCTGTGACTTGGCTTGAAAGTAACATCACATTCCTTTGTCTGTTCGCACTTCTAGTGACCTATCTAACAACCGCATTGGCTGCTTGACTGCGGACGTGTTCCAGGGCCTGACCAATCTCACAAAACTGTAAGAAATGAATGGACTAATTTCATAAATACATGGTAATTTGCATATTATGGGAAAGCTCCCATGTGAATATATTTATATCTAATTTGTGTGCTTTTAGGAATCTCTCTGGCAACATTATATCGACTCTGGATCCAGGAGTATTTCAGGAGCTGCCATCTCTTAAGCTAGTGTGAGTATAGAGACTGTCTGAACTCTATTAGCATGCCATTCCATATCTGTATAAAGCAATAAATACTCCTGCCAAAGACTTTCTTTTGTGTTATGATTTATTTTGACACTGGTTAAAATGCATCCAAGTGTGCAGTAAAACTTAAACAAAGACAATTTGGATATTTCTCTTAATGTTTGATTTATTGATAAAAGTTGAAACTGGAGCTACAGGTATCAGACAACAAAATAGTGACTGAACAACTTAGAAATCTAAACTGGAGGAGTATAAAGTAAGTGCTTTTTCTCATTGTTTGACATATAAATATTTCCAGCCTAGAATTTCTTTTTTAGCACTCTTTATATCTCCAAATGTATTGATGATGGTTGTGATGAACAAAAAGATGAAGCATTTCTTGAGAGCAGGAGAAAAATTTACTCATTCTTAAACTACATAAACTGTTTAAAACTCCTCTGGATGATAACAAATTTGCAAACAAGACTGTTTTTTTCTGAGCTCATAAAAATACTTTTTAGATATACCGGTATGTGCCTCTCATGTATCAGCAACACTACAAAGATACTATATGTTGATTTTAGTGAATAAGATCATAAAGACAACATCATAAAGTAGCTAAAATGAGCTCAGTTGGAATATCCACAAACTGCACAATACCCCATACACATTGATACAGCATCAGAAATAATGAGAAAACTCTGGCAGAGACCATTTTACATCACCCTTTTAGCAAATTTTATTTGTCAGTACTGAAATTTCCACATCATCAATGTTTTGAATATTTGGATATCCATATTTGGCCATACAATGTAAACTGTACCATTCATTTCAGAGAGAATAATGTATCTGTGTGGAAGAAACATGGTTGGTTTACATTTAATGGCCAAATGTAAACTGTCATGTTACGTTTACTGATAAAAGAACTATTCTCTCACCAGGAACTTCAACTCTGATTACTTGCTGTGTGACTGCGGGTTACGATGGGTCCTGGGCTTCTTCCGCAGCAGCTCGGCCCGGGTGGGTGAAGATACCCTGTGTGCCTATCCCAGAAGCCTGCGGGGAAAGCCCCTACGTGGACTAAGAGAAAGCCAGCTGAGCTGCGGTGAGAACCATGTAGCATGAGACATGACTTAGGTGGTTCACCGCTTTGTTTTAGAACAGATTCCCAGTGAATGACAATGGTGGTGCACTCGTAACAGTCTGAAGCTCATTGCTGTTTTCCTAAGGGTTTATAAAACCAAAAGGGCTGCAAGAAATAATTTCCCACAGCTCAGCAGGGATATATTTCTATTTCTAAAACTATCAGTGGGTTGTGTTGACAACTAATCCTGCGGGTTGCATTTATGAATTGCTGCTGTCTGCATCCAATCTGCTCCAGAGCAGCAAACTCATAATAGCTTCTGTGAAACATTTATCTGAGGTTGAGTAATGAGAGAGAAGCACAAATAATTCAGTGTGATGTGTAACAGTCACATGTGCAACTATTCCTCCATTTTGCTCAGATGGTCCTCTGGAGCTGCATACTCTGTCTCTGCTGCCCTCACAGCGTCAGGTGGTCTTCAGAGGTGATCGGTTGCCCTTTCACTGCACTGCAGCTTTAGTGGACAAAATCACCACTGTGCACTGGCGCCATAATGGTCAGCTGGTGACCTCTGACCCAGCGATGGGTGTCCAGCTGGAGAACAGTGTGGTGCACGACTGCACCTTCATCACCAGGTGCAGAAATAAATCTTAACCGCTCCCTTTGATGACAGCTTACATTATCAATGCTGTGTGTATTCAAATGTATAACATTCCAAGAATACTGATGCTCTTAAAGAAGATTTTTACTGTTTTCATGCACACGCACTAATAATGACCTCTCTATATCCTCTTTATCCAGCGAGCTCATTCTATTCAATGTACATGTGGAAGCCAGTGGAGAGTGGGAGTGTGTGGTTTCTACTGGGCGCGGCAATACATCTCGCAGTGTTGAAATAGTGGTGCTGGAGAACAGTGCCTCCTTCTGTCCAGAGGATAAAGTTGTCAACAACCGTGGAGAGTTCAGGTTTGTCACATTTACATTTAGTATTTCTACATACTTAAAGATACCGTGTTCTCATCTGTCTCTGGTGTTATTTCCCAGGTGGCCAAGAACTCTGGCAGGCATCACCTCCCATCAATACTGCCTGCAGCTGCGTTACCCCTCCCTGTCTGTGGAGGGAGGTATGGAGCAGAAAAAAGCCTCTAGATACTGTGATCGTTCAGGAAAGTGGCAGGAGGGTGACTACTCCAACTGTCACTACACCAATGGCATTACCCGTGTCCTGCATACCTTCATCTTGGTCAGTTCATAACTGTACAAGATTAACTTAATACTTTACATTTAATAAGAGATTTTTGGTCCATTTTACAAATATATGAGATTACATTTTGTTCATGTTTTTCCTGCTTTACAGAGGCCAATCAATGCATCAAATGCTGTCACTCTGGCACATCAAGTGCACAGCTATACTCTGGAGGCTGCAGGTTTTACTGACTCAGTAGATGTGCTTTATGTGGCTCAAATGATGGACAAGTTCATGGAATATGTGGTGCAACTGCGAGAGGTGAGAGGGGTTTTTTTTCTTAAATGAAGTTAAGTTAAACCTGATGTTTGTAATCTCTGACAGCAACATTCATCTATCTACACGTGTGGAATAGTACTCATACCTCCCTTAAAGTTTAATGACTTGTAGAATCTATGTTAAAGTGGATTGAAGATGTTTTGGAGTGAAATTTTGACCTGACATTTTATTGAGATTCATCAGCACTCTATAATTATCTGCATCCATGCATACTGTGTGCTGTCAACACCCTCTCACTGTATATTCCATATGTTTTTTGTACCAGTTGTCTGAGGTTTTAGTAGAGATGGGCAGTAACCTGATGCAGGTGGATGACCAGATCCTCGCTCTTGCCCAGAGAGAGAAGAGAGCCTGCAGCTCCATAGTCTACTCTCTAGAGACACTTGCCTGGCCTCAGCTACATAGCCATGCTCAAGACTTTTCTATGGTAATTATTATCGACTTACCTGTTTTTACTTCATTCTAATACCTATGGAAACCTTTTACAATCAGGAAAATATAAAGCAAATTACATTCAACTGTACTCTTTATTGATGTTTAAAGGAATCAAGAAACATTGTGATGGAAGCCCATCTAGTTCGACCTGCTCACTTCACTGGTTTTACCTGTACTGCATATCAGCGTCGTGAGGTCGTAACAGGCAGTCTGGGGATGGAAGTAACAGATACTACTTACGAAAAACGGCTCCGTTTCCGCTGCAGTACTGGTGCTCATAACACCTCTCTGAACTATTTTCCTCTAAAGGTGAGCATCTTTCCTTTTGTCCCATTTGTGACTTTGCCAGGAGAAACCTATTGTTTTACCTACCATGCTAAATACCTACAATACTAAAAAACAGTATTGTCTTTTCACAGAACTCAGTCGCTCTGGCCTCAGTTACTCTCCCTGCAACTCTGTTTCCTCCTGATGCTCCTGCAGACTGTAAACTTCAGTTCATAGCCTACAGAACTGGCAGCTTTTTCCCTCTAACTGGAAACTCAAACAATACCGGAGAACACACTCGCAGACGTAGCGTCAACACTCCAGTTATTTTTGTTGGTCTAGGTGAGTGAGAAAGTAGAATGAAATAGAGTGAGGATAGCTAAAATGTGTGGTTATCTAGTTTCATTATCTTTACCTCTAGTTTTACTGGGAAATAGAGGTTTCAACAAATATTTACAAAAACTAAAATTATCCCATGTGATCAGCAATGTTAACAGTATAAAATTTTCTTTTAACAATTTTCATGTAAATGCACAATAAATAAGTCTGACATCTGTACAGTTTTTAATTTAGAACATCATTCGTTTCAATGACAGATGGTTGCAGCATGTGGAACCACTCGGAGGCTATCTGGGTGTCACTCCGTCACGTATCCCCTGGTACTGATGCTATGGCAGTGCAGTGGAGCCTGAAGGCTATAGAGAAGCAGGGAGGCTGGAGCCAGGAGGGCTGTCAGCTTGTCTACAGTGACAGCCACACATCCACGATGCGCTGCTTTGTACTGAGCAACTATGCTGTGCTGCAGGTAGAATAACCAAGCTTTCAAATTTAAGGCTTCATTTGTTCTTTATATGTGGCTTTTATTTATCTTTAATGTGATTTACTTTCTCAGGAGGTGCCTGACTTTCCCAACTCTACATCCACCTCTGTAAGAGTGCTCCACCCTGTGGTCTATGCTTGTACAGCAGTGATTCTACTTTGCCTCTTCACCATCATTATCACACACATAGTCCACCACAGGTACATTGCCGCTGTAATAGACATAAGCAGATGTCATCCTGCTTTTTATTTTGCCTTTCCTCATCATTTTGTTACTGTGTACCCCAACAGTTCTATTCACATATCAAGAAAGAGCTGGCACACGTTGCTGAATACCTGCTTCCACATTGCAATGACAACTGCCATCTATGCAGGAGGCATTAGCTTGACCAGCTACCCTGTGGTTTGTCAAGCAGTAAGTTAATTTATGCAGCATCATTGCATTAATTTTCCTAACACTGTATATGATTTGTATGTGTTTTTAAACAGGCAGAGTGCATCTTGTATCATTTCTTTCAACCACATTTCCAAATAAGTGGTCATTTTTCCACAGAGGATAAGGACTTCGTTGTTTCAAGGATAGATGTATGTGGATCAGGTTCCAAAAGCCTTTTAGATACAATGAAAAATGGTTTTAAATAGAACAAAATAATGTTTTTGATCACATATTTATATCAAACACATCAGTAGTTAAGGTGCAACTGGAACAATACTGTCTGCATAGAACTTTAAACTGCGTAAGAATAAATAACAGTCACTTGTACGGCAGGTGGGTATCGCCTTGCACTACTCCTCGCTGTCAACCCTGCTGTGGATTGGAGTCAGTGCTCGGGTCATCTACAAAGAGGCTGTGTGGAGAATGCCACGGCACCCAGATGGAGAGTCTCCTGCTCCACCTACTCAGCGACCTATGCTCAGGTCAGTGATGATACCAGAGCTACACACAACTCAACTTTGCCCACTTTGTGTACAATGGGATTGCTGTTTGCTGTGTGTAAGGTTTGTGTTAAAACAGATAGGAAAGTTCTTGTGTGCGGCCACACAGGCTGTGCACCGTTAAAGACGGTCATTATGTTCAGCAGCCAATGTCCATGTTTTAAAGAAAGGAGTACTGCAGAAAAAAGCTTTAAAAATGAATATTAGAAGTCAGAGCGGGGGAAGGGAGGAATGTATGAAAACAACACAATAGTAGCAGAGAAGCTGGTCATAAATCTGAGCCAGGGGTGATTCAAGGGGTGGTCTGTCCAAATGTTCTTCTTTATTTCTCCTCCTCCCACTGTGATCCTGGGGCTGCAATAGTACACTGTGTTGCTGACCACGTGAAATCAGTAAGTGTGACAAGTCACCTGCTAAGAAAGTGAAGAGTCAGAATGTTCTGTTCAGATATCTGAGAGACAGGAAACAGCACTGTCAAGTAGACTAAAAACAACAATGGGGCTGATGCTGAGAACCTGCATTTAGTATGTTTTGCTCTTTCATTTAAGATTCTATTTGATAGCTGGTGGAGTTCCTCTTATCATTTGTGGGATAACTGCAGCTGTTAATGTCAACAACTATGGCGATAACAGCCCTTAGTGAGTATTTCTGTTTTCTCCATGAGCCATTTGGTTCTTGACTCTGTATCAGTTAGTTTGGTGATAAAGTGACATATTGTGACATATGCTGGACATACAGTGATCTCCTTGTTTTGCATTGACCCTTCTGACTTCTTTTCTGCTTCTTGCAGCTGCTGGCTGGTGTGGCGCCCCAGTCTGGGGGCGTTTTTTGTTCCTTCTAGCCTCGTGGTGTTTGTGACCTGGATCTATTTCCTGTGCACTGTGTTTCGCCTGAGGCACCGCATGGCCAAAGAATGCACAGGAACCACCCTGTCCTCTCCCGTGACTGAGAGCCAGCCAGCACTTGCAGGGAGCACCAGCCTGCTCTCCACAGACTCAGTAGTGGGCCCTCTAAGCCCGGCTGTGGTTCCAGAGGATCAGTACTCATTGAAGACACAATTCTTGGTGCTGGTGGCAACACACTTCCTGTTTGTGGTTCTGTGGTGCTGTGGAGCCATGGCAGTGTGGCTGACAGGGCACAGTAGTTTATTGTTCAGTTGTCTCTACGGAATAGCAGCTACAATTCTGGGTATGTTATTGATGGTGCACCACTGCTTTCGACGTATGGATGTGCTGGCCTCATGGCATGCATGTTGCCCAGGTTATCAGCGCCCACACCCCATGTCTACATACACACACACCTGCACAACGGGGAGCGGAGTGCAGACCTCTGAGCAGGGATCTCAGCTGTTTATCAACTGCCACCCACCTGGTGAGTCACATAACTCTTCATCAGCTAGGTCATCATCAACACCAAGTGGGATCAGCAGTGTGGGACCAGGTCCCTGCAAGCTCACCAACCTGCTGCAAGTGGGACAAGACAATTCAAATAACACCACACGTGGTCAAGCAGGTAACAACACTAGCACCAGTACTGACAACATCACCAAGCCAACAAACAATATCATGCCTCCCATTAACTCTGCAGCCCCAGTGCATCCCCAGAGGAGGAAGGTTAGTAGCAGAACTAAACAAGGAAACAGCCAGTATCACCACAGGGGTGAGGGCAGAGGTCACTATCGTCTCAAAGCTCTTAGGACTGCTGGGGGTGGTGGCAGCCTGGGAGCTTTAGGGCCCACAGGTTTGGATCGCCTCAGTTCTTCACATGCAGTTTACAAACATGCCACAAGTGAAAATGGCAGCATCCACCACAGCCTCTCAGAAAGCCAGGCTAGCCCGCTGACAAATGGGAAGCGGGCTGGGGAGTCAGTGGCCACTAGCCCCTCAGATGGAAGTGATGGAGGCAGCAGCGGGAGTCGCAAACCCTTTCCCCTGCTTCCCTCTATGGCAAGCAGAGCAAACATGCACAGTGCCCAGAGACGATGTGCCAGCAGAGACAATTTGAAACTGGCAGCTGCTGCAGAAAGGGATAATAAACGTAGTTCTTATCCTTTAAACAGTATCACCACCACTGTGCCAGGAGCTGGTGCTGCAAATGGGACCCTCAAAAACTCAGTGCTGGATCTGGAGCAGGACATGAGTGGCACGGACCAATCACACAGCTCTGCTGGAATGAAGAGTGGTCTGTGGAAAAGCGAAACTACAGTGTAACCTATACTCACTTGTGATTTTCGGTGCATGACCTTTACAGACTTTCAAAGGATTGGGTTATGTTTAAATGGTTTTCTTGATTATATTAATTACATAATTTAAGATATAAAATCATGAAGGCCTCCAGGACCTAAAACTGGTACTTTGGCCTTTGTAGCATTGTAAAAAGTTTGCTGTGAAACGGTTACCAATTAAATGGCAGGTTCTTTTTTAATTGTCATGTTACAAACAAAATTCTCATCTATTTTATTCATTTTACAAAAATGTGCAAGATATTGTTGAAATTGGCATGTGATGTTGATTTTGGACTTTATAAGGAAGCTTTATTGTGTCAGTTGTGATTTTCACTGCATACGTACTATAGCAAGAAATGGAACACAAAGTCCATTTCCAAAAATCCAGCTATATGCATTTATTCTGTGGACAACCATTCACCCTTATGTTTGCTCTGATTGTTTGGCTGTACTAATGTATGCACTTGTACTGTATGTTTTGTGTTGTTAGAGTATTATATGTGCACACATTGTGTGTTTGTGTGTGTGTTTTTGTGGGTGTGTGGGTGTTTGTATGTGCACAAGAGTGATTGCATGTGTGTCAATGTACAGAATCTTTGGGTGAATTAAAAAGCTATGCAAGATTTTTCTATATATATGATAAAAATGTTATTTTCTTCATGTTTCCAGTCAAAGGTCTGATAAAAGGAAAGAGAGAGCGAACAGATCCACATTTCCTTGAATCACATTTCACTTTCAACAGAAGATGTATTTTCTATGCATGAATGGCTGCCCTCTCCTGGAGACTTTTCAATTAGACTTTTCACTTAGACGTTAGTTTTACACATCAGGGAAATGACTCACAGATTTTGCAGTGACTGAATTATCTAACAGGTTTGGGCATAAAAAGTAGTATTCAGAATGTATCATGTCAGTGTAATCCACATTTTTTGCAATAGATGCCTTACAAATAATGAATTTGAGTTGACAAACAAAACCACATTTCTGTCTTGTGGCAAACTTTGTAAAATTGTAATTCAGGATATTACAGTAACAGGAACTTTTTGTGGCTCTGTTTGTCCTGAATATTGTATTGTTGTGCATACTATGTACAACAATAGTGGTACAGTAGAACCCCGGGTAACGAACACTTCTACCAACAAAATTTTCGGGTAACAAAGAAAAAAATCAGCCAAAATTGTGCCCTGGCTAATGAAAAAATTTGCGTTACGAACAAGATAGACCCGGAATTGAGACTTCACTTCCGGGTCTATCTCGGCCGAGTTAAACGTCAACATGAACTCGGTGCTGCATATTTGCCTTTTTTCACCTAAAATACTGCTTCAGTTTGTGTTTTTTATCATGGGACCAAAGAAAAATGGCTGTCTCTGCCTCATCCTCCTCCGGTAACTGTTTTTATACATCAATAAATGTGCACGTATGGGTGTGTAATACATACTTTATATGGGAGTTTTCGTGGGTCCAGAACAGATTAATTG
>JAQQAE010005324.1:0-17753 GCA_029823295.1 Pseudamia nigra | reverse complement strand
CCTGTTATTGTCATTTGATTTTTGACCAGTTTCTTCCGTTTTTTGACTTTCTGGATTATTTTATGACTTTGCTCATTTCGTTCATTTTTTTGGTTCATTTTGTTGCTCTCCTTATTCATTTTGATAATTTGCTTGATAACCTTCCTTGTGTTTATTATATATTACAGTATTTATTTATTTTTTTTACTTTTTTACTCCTACTCATTGAGCTGAAGCAACATGGCACCTGGTAGAATTGCATGTTTTCCATCCATCCATCCATCCATCCATCCATATAAATAAATTATTAACAACTACTCTGAAGCACATTTTGTGGGAAAAACTTCTCCAGTACATGTAAAGGAGTAAATGTACCCACTTCTGACCACAGCTTTCACCATATATCAACTTTGGATGTTGTTTTCACGTTTAAGTGCACAGAATAGCAGCACGCTGTCTGTAAACAGCGATTTGCTGTGAAGCCTTAAGAGTGAGCAGTCACTGAGGCCATTGTTGATGCCAAGCCATCTGCCCCTGAGTAGAAACACGATAAAAGTTGCCAGAGTGGCTCAAACTGCAATGTGCCAGCTCCACAGATAACAGATTCAGTCCTGCATTTCTAACAAGTCCCAGCTGTCAGTGCAGAAACAGCACTGCAGTAGCTTTTCACACCTTGTCTGTTGCTCTCTTGGTGAACATAGTCTGTGTGGGTGAAGAAGTGGCACCGTGGAGAAGCTCAAGACAAGTTGTGTAACTCGCTGCTGACTGCTTCATGCTTGTACAGTGCGCTAAGACTTGTAAGTTAATTCTGTGTTTGTGTTTAATCCAGAAAGCTTCATGTTCTCTGGTAATGCCCCATGATCCAAGCCCTCAACACTTGGAAGGGGGCTGTGCTCATTACCATTATTTTCCTTCTGGACAGTCAGAGATGGGCTGTCTTTTTCACTATTTCATACTCTCCTTATCTGCTTCTCTTTCCACCCATGGTAATTGCGGGTGGCTGCAGGCCAGTGAAAGTTCGGACTGAGTAGAGGGGGGGTGGAGAGGAGGGGAAGACGCAGAAGGACAGAAACAGAGAGAGCGGCTGGAAAGGGCAGGCTTTCATTCGCGAGAGAAACATGTACTCTTCTCCCTGAATTCAGTTTGTGTAATCCCAGGGCTCTGAACAGTATTGATCACCGGCTCTCAATGAGAGGATTAACGGAAACTCACTCAAAGGCTCGGATGCTTTCTGGTAACTTCTCTCTTTAATTTTTTTGGTCATCTTTCTAGTGTTATTTAGCCTAATGATGTAATTTAGAAATGTTGTGCACCTACAATTACATCAGGACACAACCAGCACCTGTCATTTAAGAGCCGTTGTTGTAGATTTACACCATTTCTTGTATACAATCTTGTTTTAGTCGGCTAAAAAATTTGTCATTGTGCAGTCCATTATGATTCACAATTGCTTACCTGCCTCTGTGCTGCAGCAGTTCCATATTGAAGACATTAAGCTCAGTTATCGGTCCCTTGTTTGTGCTACTGTCATGCAAAGAATGAATGGAATTGACTCAAAGATTTTTCCTGGCCATTTCATCCCTTCTCATAAAAAGAATGTTTCTGCCATACTTCTTGAACCTGTGCACCTCAGGTCTTAGGCATTAGAACTGCATGTGAACAACGGTAAGACTAAAAATCATGAAAGTTGTCTTGTTGGCTGAGAAGTGACATGACATCTAGGAGCTGTTGTACAAGACGTGATTCAACTGTTTGGTTAAGCTGAACAGGGGTTCATGGAGAACAACTGATAAGGCTCAGCTTCCCCTTGTTGCTTGAAGAGTTTGGCAGCAATAAATTCCCCTGATCTTGGCAAATGGTATTAACGCTGAACAGCACTTGTTGCTTCTGGAATAGACCAGTCTCCTATTGCCAAATGTACCGTACAGCAGATAAATGCAACTTCAACAGCCCAGAAAGCCTGGATTGAGCTTGACATCCAACAAAACTGAAAAATCAATTCAATATTCATACCACAGTTCCAGTTTTGAAATTATGCAACAACAAACCTATGAGGGTTTCCAAACTAAAGTACCGTATTCTAATCAGACGGATCATAGTTAACAGCGGTGGTTCTCTAATTGTGTTGCCTTCTGACCCACGTTTCCCAATAGTCATCAAGTTCCAAGTCACTTTTAGAGTTCAATCCAAGCAAATATATTTCTTGAATCCATCCATCATGTATATTTCAATACAAATTATAAGATGTTTTCATTGCCATGTGAAAATTCAAAGCACAAAATAATCTGAACATTAATAAAAAATGTTAAAGTGATCAACAAAATGATCCAGACAATCAAAGAAATAATCATAGAACCATTGAGTAAAAATGAACAAAAATAATCAGTTTTAATGTTTTGTTCTTGAATATTCTCAACACATTTCTGCAATTTCATCACATACCAAAGACTGGAGCCATTGAGGCCATAACACTGTGCTGCCGCTCATGCACCTGTTAAATTTGCTGCATTAACGTTTGATTCCAGATCTATTCATTGTATCATAGCAGGGGTAATGTTGCGTTTTTATTCCTGGATAAAATGTGCTTCCTTTCATCGTGACTACATGTGTTTGGTCAGTTTTCAGAGTCGGAATTTCACTGTCTGATGCTGTAAATGAATACCATGTGGCTCGAGCAGAGGTGTAGAAATACTGCGTTTGGGGAAAGTCAGTCAAGGGGAAAGTCATCCTGGCTGGACCCTGCCAATGAAGGGGTTTTCCAACAACCTTCTCCAGCTATCTAGTGAGGAAAAATTCAGAAGAAACGGCCTGCACAACTACGGCGGCTTACCGCCTCCTTCAACTGCGTTACTTCAATGGACGAGTTTACATGGTGGAAAAATACAGTCACGTTAAAGTCGTGAATTCACTTTGGCTGCACAGCCACAACACCATCTGGGAGGGCAAAGGTTATATCCTGGCTACAGTTTGTTGACCTTCACGTGTCACTATCTGCAACAGCTATCAGTCAGGTGTATGGTCAGCTCCTTCCGATCAAATTCCTTCCACAAGCCTTGCTTCTTATACACAACATCTCTGGTGTCCATTTGGAAGCACTTCCTTTTAGGATGTCAGCAGCTCCTTTTCCTGCACGTGTTGGAAACTACTGTAAAAGATAATCTACAGTAATAACGCAGCTGCTGTCTGCTCACATGCAGCTCAGCTGATTAGAACCAGCACTGCTAATGGTAAGACTTTATCTTAAGGAACACATACTGACCACTAATTAGTCGCATATGTAATAAATAGATAAAGATAACACTTTAGATTAGGGAATACTAAGCCATTAATCACTATTTTTATATGTTTTGCATTGATAATTTGACTTATTACCCTAAACTAAACTGGCTAAACTAGCTAGCTAAACCCAATAAAGGGCAATTATACTACAAATACAGTGCTTAACAAATGTATTAGAGAAATGTGTTACCCCAGATTAACAGTGGTTAATACATCAGCATGTTCAAACTCTTTAATCAAAATTACAGTTTTAATGCTGAATTAAAATGAATATTGTTATGACTTTTTGAATTTACTGCTTCACAACCTAAGTTGAAATATAAATAAAATTGTAAATGTTATAAACCTATATTTTATTTCCAATAGAACATAAACAACATATCAGATGTTGAAACGGAGACATTTTGCCATTTCATGGAGAATATTTGCTCCTTTGAATTTGATGGCAGCAACACATCTCATAAAAGTTGGAACAAGGGCAACAAAAGACTGCAAAAGTAACTGGCACAAATCAAAAACAACTGGAGCAGCATTTGACAACTAATACTGAAGGTTAACTGGAAACAGGCCAGTAACATGACTGGGTATGAAAGGAGGATTTCATATTTTCCATGAAATGATAAAATGTCTCAATTTCAACATCTGATATGTTGTTTTTGTTCTATTGGGAATAAAATATGGGTTTATGAGATTTAGACACCATTGCATTCTGTTTTTATTTTTGCATATTTTTTAAATCCTAACATTTTTCAAATTCAGGTTGTACAACAAAATCATAAAAAAGTGAAGCACATTATTGTCTTTGATTAAGATACCAAACTGCAGATATATGCTGGGATTCCTAGACAGAAAATTTTGCTTTTGGGGATTCAATGTTATGCTTGATCCAGGGTCCAGTATGCTGCTTGAATTTGGATATAAACACATGAATTCAGTTTGAAATAATTCAATCCTGTAGAAAATGGTAAAGCATGGAAAAAACCACTGGAAACAAGAGACTGCCTTAAAGCGTTTCATGAGGCTGGATGGAAGACAAATAGGACAGGTGGTCTAATAATAACCAATTAATGTCTAATATGTGTTGCCTAGTCTAAAATGTAATTTAGATAAATACATCATGTGTTATTGTGCATGACCATTACTGTTTGTAATGAGTGAACATTACTATTCATGAACAAGTCACTTAATATGCAGCAATTACAATGAGTTATAATGGAAAAAAAGTTATTTAATGAAGTAACAGTTATAATATGATCATGTACAATTGGCATTTAATAAGTACTTTATTATGAAACTTATAGTGCCAGTATGTTATTCTCATGAGTAGTGTTGTACTGCTTGGGACTAGTCTATTTTGGCCTAATTGTTGAAGTTCTTGGTCTCAGCTGCATTTTAATGGGTCTTGTGTTGGGTTTTTATATCAACATCTGTCAAGAATATCATTACAGTTCGGGTGCATTTTCCGATTAATTTGTTAACATTATCACTATGCTATAAAAAGAAGACTTTCAAAAATTTTTTGTAGAAAAAACTTTGTCATTTCTCGATTCTTCTACCTGAGGCTGCTTCATTGTGCTGCTCAGTCGGTGTATCTCGATAAACGTTTTTAAGAAGTATTTTGGAGCGTTGCATTAGAAAAGAAATATGGAAACATTAAAATTCCAATAAACTTCACAATTAAGTGTGAAACATGACTATATAAGTGCAAGACCATTTACATGTCTCATGCATGAAAAAACATTTTAGATGGATGTCAAACAGGATAGTCTATTTGTACTCTTCATTAGAGTCATATGTGACATTGCCTGCAGCGCCACCTTCTGATGACAAGACAAGGTCTAGTTTGTTCACTTCAAATCCATTTGTGGTAAAGCACATAACGCGCATTTATTGCAATTTTCCAAAAGTTCACTTCAGGCTCACTTTAAATTTTATGAAAACAGCAACTGACAACCGGCATCATCTCAACCTTCAAACAGTATCGGTCGTTTCAACAAGTCGATTCCTGCGTCACCTCTGTTGTTGATCCAGTCCGGTCTTGTTCTTGCCTCGGCCTTGTCCTGCCTTGGTTTTGTGGGTGGTGCGTTCCACTTGTAATATTCTGCTGGAACACCTTTTGAAGTTGCAGCAATCCCACCAACTCTGACTTACTAATTCCATATTGCTACAGTACCAGGCAGTGTTGCTACCACATAGACTGCACATTTGTTTTGAATGATGCCAATTTTGCAGAAGGAACATGATCATATCCGAGTTTACATCATTCCCAATTCCGACCTCTAACTTCTGAGAAAAATGAAATACACCATTGGTCTTAACTTCATAAAGTGTACATATTGTCTTGGTCTTGGAATAATTATGACCAAAAAACACTTACTACTATTCTGTTGTAGATGCAATCTGCTGCTCATGTGACTCACAACACAATAGCAATCACCAGCACTACCAGCACCTATAAATCCATGTCCATATTTTCAGTGATATACTGTAATTACAAAATACTTTAATGTAAATGCCCAGATTTAGGAGGTTGACATTAATAAAAAAATCTCTGCTGTATGATAATCCTCTGTAAAACATGCTAGAGAAAGTCATAACTTGTATTTTTTCTGCCAATGTCTATGTTTGACTTGAGATCACTAAGTGTATATTTTCCTTAATAATCAAGTAAAGCCACTTAAATTGCACTCACACATTGAACAATAGTGCCCAAATAATAACACATCATCAGCTACCAAACACTCTACATTAACGGGCAGTGGATACAAATGACAAAGACAAGTGACCGATTGAGGACTGAAGTGTGGTTAAATCTTGGCTTTAAGCCATAAGTGAATTATAATGACTGGTTTTCATTGTGTTGTATATATGTTCAAATGGCCATTATAAGATGGAATAAATTGCACGACTGCACCATGAAATATAGCAGCAGGCAACAGCGTACATGTAAATCGCTGTTTGTACATTTTTAACACTGTAGAGCAAAAAAACCCTGATGGACAAAAAATGTGGATAAAAGTAGGAAATACATAAAAACTTTTAAAATCCTTATTGCTATCTTGTTCTTGCTCATAAATTACAAGTTTTAGCCATCAACGAGGAAGCAAATATTGTTTTATTAGTAACCTCCATCCACTCAGATCTTATGCTCTTTGTTCAAATTGTTCTCTGCATAATCCAATCGCCTTCATTTCTTCTTCTGTGACCTTCTCCAGGTGGTTTTAGGTCTCCTTAAGGCCTTGCTTTCCTTGTGGTTTCCATGTTAAGCCCTGTTTATTAATTGATTTATTGGCTCTTCTGTGTGTGATCTATCCATCTTCACGTCCTTCCCTTGATTCCCAGGGTACGAGGGAGGCAGGGATTGATGAATATCTGTAGTTTTGTGAGAATATTGGTGCTTTTCCATATTTCTCAGCTGTATAGCAGAATGGACTTGACGTTTGAGTTAAAGATTCTCAGTGTGGTTTTGAGTGATAGATTTTGGTGCTTTCCATGTTTTTCTTAACATATTGAATGGTTTTTGATTTCCCTATCCGAGATACAACATCTAGTCATCTAATAATATAACCCAGTTAAAAAAAAAATCAACTTCATTTAGGTAAATCAGGCTGTAACAAAGATACAATAAGTTTAATAACTCCACAGCCCACCTTCCTCTGCTGAGTCGATAATAATCATTAGATTAATATGGTGCTTTTCATGATACTCCTCTCAAATTGCTTACATTATTCATTCCCTGTGTGGTGGTGAGCTACATCTATAGCCACAGCCTCCATGGGGCAGACTGACAGAAATGTAGCTGCTCAAATGTGAACGTATGGCCACCAAACATTCACATTTCACACAAGGCAAGGTGGGTGACATGTCTTGCCCAAGGACACAATGACAATGATGGGGATGGAGTAGGGTTTGAACCTCCAACCCTTTGTTTATTGGATAGCATGCTCCACCTCCTCAGCCACCACTGCCCTGATATTTGGTAGTGTCCACTGACATACATGGCTGACAGTTTAAATTCCCCTATTTTCATCAGTCCAATCATCTGGTAAATTGTAAGGATCAGTAACATCTGTGCCGTCCACATTCGGTAAAAATTTCTAGTCCAATTACTTGATCTTCCTCCTTTGTTAAAAACACTTGGTAACTTCTGTATTGTTGCTGCGTATACAAGGATGATCCGTTCTTTTTTTGTTTTGATCTGTAACCTGAATTTGTCTTGGATGCGAGAAACAGTCAACATCGACTATAAAATCTTCTCAGATCATCAACTTTTCAAATACTGAACTAATCCACATTGCATGCATCACTACTACCTCCGCTATTTTGAATTCTTTTTGGTAACCAAAACAGTCTTCAATCCCACAATGTACTGTGCAGCCCAGGATGTGCAATTGGCTTATTACGATGACATTTTCAGCAAATCATGGAATTCTAATTTGGATAACATGCAGTTTTCTTTGATTAGTCTTACAAAGGAAGCCCAGCATTTTTCCATATACTGTATGTCCTTGCTTTAATGTACATGAAAGACCACTGAGTGATTTTGGCATTGAAGAATGAACTGTCCGGTCTCTTGGGTTTGAACATTTTGATGGGATATTCAGCATAAACATAAAAGAGATTATTTAGATAATGATTCTAACATAATCACTAAGAGGAAGGTTACTTTCGAACATCAGCTTCTATCTTGGAAAAGCCTGTAGCCTCGGGAGTGTACAGTAGCTCTGTATGGGAAAGTAATTTTGCAGCCTTCATGCAGATCTCAAATTGCTTTTACATACAAAACCAAGGAAATAAAGAAAGTGTGTATGGCCTAACAGCTGGGTACACAGGAAACAGAGAAACAGTGGTGATGATGCTGGTCAGGTGCACAGCGGGTCGCCGGAGGGCTGTGAACAAAGAAATCAAAACACATTGAGTCCGGTCGAAGAAGCAGAAGTGTGCAGAATTAAAAGTGGAAGAATTTAAAAAAAATATGTAAAAGAAGATGAGCTGAAGGGCATGGAACCCAACCAAAACATATTAATCATGCTGTACAAATGGTTGAATTTTCTCAAAATGTCAGTTTCCGCTTCAAGTCCAGGCTTGTGAATGTTTTTGAAACAAGGTGTAAAATGGTTCAACTCAGACTCACACCTGGTTATATAATTACTGTGAAGTGTTAGAAGCATTAGAGTTAAATTTTCTTCAACTGTAGGTTGGTTTTATCCACCAGGGAGGAAAAGTGTAGGAGTGAGGCTTTTCTGGGCTGGAACACGGTTCTGTCCCGAGGCCAAGGGTGGGCAGAGATTGGCAAATAGGAGAAGATTCAAGGAAACAGCTGATGATCCCACAGGAAACAGTGAGCTTTGGTTTAAGGGCAGCTGTGGTCAGAGGTTTAGTGAGGTGCTTATTTGGTAGAGCAGACAGTGCCATGAGAGGATGTGGTGGACGGGGTTTGAAAGGAAAATGCTTAGGTGAACGAAGGTGGTAAAATCTGAGCAGGAGGAGTGTGAACGGGTTTGTAAAGACAGTGGCAGTGGGTGTATCAGGCATTTGTAGCAAGTAATATGCACGTGTGGGAGCATAAGGTTGATATACAGTTCAAGTCACAAGTTTGGACACACCTTCCCCTTCAGTGTTTGGATGTCTTCCTTAATACTGAAGAACACATGGGATTAAGTGTGAAACAATCCAGGACAGGTTTAATATTTGAGATTTTTCAAAGCAGCCAAACTTAAGTTTGATGAAAGCATTGGACACTCATGGCATTCTCTCATCAGATTCACATGGTCGTCACCCAGAATGCTTTTCAAATCACAGGTGAGTTAATGGTACAGCCCACACTGTTGGAAAACTAGCTAGTAGCCGATCATTTGTGGGGGACTGCTATAAATGACTAAACAGACGATCAGCCAGCCAACATGGCTTACCACCTCATAGTTGTCAAGATAGTATGTCTGTGTATTGGTCAGTTGCTTTCTTAGCAACGCTGAAATGTTGAAGTACCGTAATCTGAAATGCAGGCTGTCTTTCCTCAGTCATGCTGTGGTTAGATAAGCTACAACCTTTTTCAACTACGCAAATGAATGCATGGACTCATGCACCTATGAGCTTGTCCAGTCATTTACAGTGGACTGCTGCGTATGACCTGCTACAGTGTCATAGACTGTATCTTGAATCATCTGAGGTAAACTGGAGGTTCTCTGGTTGGTCATTTTAATAAATCCCCTGCAGCAGAATGAAGATCTTGGTCATCCTGTCGTGAGACAGTCCTCATAAGAGCCAGTTTCATCATAGTGTTTGATGGTTTGGTGACTGCACTTGGGGACATATTCAGAGTTCTTAAGATTTTTGAGATTTACTATCTTTTCTTTTTACTTAACTGTTTCTTGCCATAAAGTGGATTAGTACACTAGTTGTAGTAACAGGGCGGTTGACGCTGCCTTGCACAAGACAACTGATGGTCTAAAGCACAGTAAGAAGATAAGGAATGGCACAAATGAACAGCAACGCTGTCATCAAAGCCAAATATAGCTACTTTGGACAATCTAAAATATAAAACATGTTCTGGGTTGGTTTACACTTTTTTGTTTATTACATAATTCCATGTATTTTCTTTCACAGTTTGAAAGAGAGTCTTCAGTATTAATGTGCAATGTTGAAAATAATACAAATAAAGAAATATCACTGAAGGAAACGGTGTGCTCTTGGTCTTCCTGTTTATTAAGACAGTACAATTTATATCATCTTACACTGTTGTTCAATCGCAGAGCTCCCTAAAAAAGTGAATATCCTCATCTCCCATGTATATTTTCTGTCAAAACATTAAGTATTTATCTTAGATTTCAGCCATGTTTTGAAAATTGGCAGCCATGTTTTGTTTTTCGAGACATTTTTTCCTCCTCATAAAATAGACTTAAAGACTTGGAAACAATGAATGAAAGATATAGTTTGTCCTATTTCACTGAGCAGGCTGTGGGGTCTGCAGAATTTTTAACTCTTAGGATGTTTTCACATTAATCTACTGAAGGTGAAAACTTTCCGCCTGCTCTCCTGGTCTTAAGCTTGATGGATGCAATTTATGACATGACAAATATTTTGGACTCCGGCATAATTGTGCAGCTTTTACAGTGCGATGTGGAAACTGTAAATCATTGCATATGCAGCAAAGTCCAGTTTCCACATTGCATTGTAAAAGCTACTTACTGCATCAAACGTATCCAACAGCTAATGTATTTACTTTTGGACACTGACTGGATTCAGTGAACAGGAGTCAATTTATCAATGTTTATCAGTGACATTTTTCTTTCAATTATGTCAGACACAAATGCATTTAACACAAATTTTGTTTGTTGGTAATAAGGTTTATTTCCTGATTGTTTGCATTGTAAAAGTACAGAAAATGGCAATTATTCCCTTCAAACTTTATTTTTGTGACCTGAGTAATGAAATTCATGAATTTACATATTTACTATGCAAAAACAGGCAAATCTGCACAGCGTCATGTACATAACCTCTGAATAAAACAATATTATGACTCAAAATGTTCAGGAATTTATTATAAATGTGTTAGAAGAGAGTGTTTTTCCAAGACTTGCTACTGCAATGATCTTTTTCACATATAAGCTCCCAAATATTTAGAAATAAGTAATTTTTCTGAATTTGTGACTGTGTAAATCACTTTCATGAATCATCCCCCATCATATCTTCATTGTATGCTCCTTGGTAATGACATTCAAAGTCTAGTGCATCTTGGTGGAAGTGCTTGCCTTGCTCCTCTGAGCATGCCCCTATATTTTCCTCAAATTTATCAAGATGAGCATCAAGGATATGGCCTTTCAAGGTCATTTTACTATCGTTTTTCACCAGATCCTCAACCAGCTCCATGTGATTTTCAGCGGTGTGATTGCCCAAGAAGCCCCTAACCACTGTGTAACGGGAAAATAACACCTCCTGCCCAGGAACAAGAGAAAGTGAAAAGTTTGTTACATAGTGCTATTATTCACTACAGGGTTTTTATATTATAATTTACAATGCGAGTAGAATAATAATCATTTTAAAAGCTTACAGTATGTGTATGAATGGGCTAGCATCCTGAGTTCACATTTAACATCTATTCATAAAAGGTTCATCTTTTGTAATTTTACTGAAGCTAACAGTAACATAGGTTCCACATGTCACAAATGTTTGGCATTGGCTTATTTATCACTGCAATAGAAAGCATGTTTTTTCCACTTTCCCTGTAGGTGCACAGCTGGAACTTGGTACTGCTGCATAATGGGCTACAAAGCGACATCCATGCCTTGTGTGTTAAGAGGCCTGTGCTTCATGCTTCTCCATTTATTTACTTCAGCACAAGATGACGACATAAGAAGTAAGTAAGAATGCTCTTGTTTTCATTTTCCCACATTTCGGTATACTTGTTGTCCAGCGCCTAGAAATAATCTAGAGATTATGATTGGTGCTATATAAATAAAGTTTGATTGATTGATTGATTGAAACACAGTACACACGAATTGGTCCACTACATGCAACACAACGACAGTGGTGAATTTCTGCTGCAACCCAGAACAAGTTTGGACAATAATAGAAAAAAAAGGCACAGCCATTCCTCTTGTTTGGTTGGCTACGCAAATGGAAACAGTTTGGACAGGGACAATTAAAGGCAAAAAAAGACATTCAAAAACAATGTGAAATGAAACAGCTAATGTAAACGGGTGACTTTAGTTCATAAGGTGCATGTCAGGAGAGGTTGACATAAGGAGGAAAATGCTGTGTGCATCTTCATTTTATTATTTATCCCTATGGATCTGTCAGTGATATGGGAGTCCGATGTTCTATATATTCAACAGTCTGTTCCGTCCAGAACCGAAGAACCAGCACAGATGAGCCTAATATGATGTGGTCTCTGTGACCGATTTCTCTGTATTTAATGAAATTTAATGATGAAGTGATTGTCTAAACATCTCTTCTCATGCTCCTTATGAACCAAATCATGTTTTAAAAAAATCACCTGTTCGCATCAGCTCTTACTCACATTGTTTTTGATTGAATTTAACTCATTTTTAACACTTAATTGTCTCTGTCCGAACTGTTTTTGTTTATGTAGCAAACATTTTTTGAATCACTATGCATTTTGTAATAAAATGACACTTACTAAACATGAAATATAAAACATGAAATATGCTGCTAAAACTCTAAGTTAAATTTCAAAACACACTATTGTTTTTTATTAGCTATTTTTCATATTGTCTGACCTTTTTTTAAATTTGGGTTGTACTGTAAGTAAATCCATTATATTTAAAGGTTCAGTGTGTAAGACAGGGCCATCTAAATACAGAAATGGACTTTAGTATTGTTAAGTATGCGGTCATAATGTACATTATGGAAATAAACAATTTATTCTTTTTAATATCACCTATAGTGAAGTTTGTGAACAGTTACTTCCTTGCATTTGCTGTGAAGCTGTATTTATAAGTCACTGTTGAGTCACACTGTGGCTCGTCAGAGAAGTTCTCCAGATCTCAGTTCCACCACAGAGCAACTTCTTCCCAAACAGGAGCTTGGCTCAGGTTTTAAAATGCTCTCTTGATTTTCTTACCTGTTGTTTCAAAGGCTGAGCTTAACGTTTGGTCTCCCTTTGTCAGTCTGTGACAGAAGCATTAGGCAGGCAGAGTCTTACAAACTACCTGTAAGTGGGAAATCTGTATCCATTGCAGTTAAAAACGTGCCTGTATCAATAAGAATCACTGTGTTCTTTAATTTAGGATCAGCTACTTACAGTTAGAGAAAGAGAACGCTGCCACCAAATGCTCCTCCGGTTGTTTTTGATGTGTGCCAGTTACTTTTCCAGCCTGTTTTTTTTCCCCCTGTTCCAACTTTTTTGAGATGTGTTGCTGCCATCAAAATGAGGTAATATTTTTGATGCAATGGTAAAATGTTCTCAGTTTCAACATCTGCCATGTTATTTATGTACAATTGGGAATAAAATATGGGTTTATGAGATTTGAAAATCAGTGAATTCTGTTTTTATTTACCTTTAACGCAGCATCCCAACTTTTTTGGAATTGTGGTTTTATATTTACAGCTTTTATTTTACACCATAGACTTTATGCACACAGGAAAACCCAATAAAAATAGCTTTTTAAACCTTTTTTTCTACGTTTCCTGTCTACTTCAGGTTGCCGGACCGCCCCTTGTGATTTGGTTTTCATTCTAGATGGCTCGTGGAGCGTTGAAGATGTCAATTTCGAAATAGTCAAACGCTGGCTTGTGAACATAACCACAAGCTTCAACATTGGACAGAAGTTCACCCAGGTCGGAGTGGTCCAGTACAGCGATGACCCTGTTTTAGAAATACCTCTTGGGAAGTACTCCTCGAACAAAGAACTCATTAAAGCCATGGAGAACATTGAGTACATGGGAGGAAACACAAGGACGGGGACTGCCATTAGGTTTGCCACAGACAAACTGTTTGGCCTGTCGGAGCGAGGCCCGGCAGGTATTTCCAGAATTGCTGTCGTCCTCACAGATGGGAAGTCTCAAGACGAGGTTTTGAAAGCAGCAGAGGCAGCAAGGAAAAAAGGAGTCATTCTCTTTGCAATTGGTGTTGGGTCAGAGACAGAAGAGGCCGAGTTAAGGGACATTGCAAACAAGCCATCCTCAACTTATGTTTTCTCTGTGGAGGACTACAAAGCCATTTCCAGGATCATACAGGTCATAAGACAAAAACTGTGCGAAGGTAAGAGATTCTGGTGGCCCTCTGCTCTTCACTCTGCAGCTTCAATGCATCAGTGTGTGCCTTTTCTGTGTAGACGTATGAAAGACGTAAAAAATGAAGACAGAATAAAAATTAATTACCAAAATAATCCAGAAAATGAAGAAAATAAGCAACAAAACGAACAAAAATAATTTAAAAAATGAATAAAAAGAGGCGAAATGAAAAAAAAAGCAAATACGCAGCAAAGTTAACAAATTGCTCAAGAAAATGATCAAAATCAGCAATGAACGAGCAAACAAAAAAGAAAATGAACAAAATGATCAAGGAAAAATGAACAAAATGTGGAAAATTATTGAGAAAAAATTAACAAAATGAGCAAAAATACACAAAATGAACAAAATAATCAAGAAAATGATTTCAATCAGCAACAAGATGGGCAAAAATAAAAAGAAAACGAACAAACTATGCAAGTAAATGAACCAAAGTGAGCAAAATAATTAAAACTGAACAAAAAAGAAACAAAATAAGCAATGAAATCAACAAAACATGCAACAAAATAATTTAAAAAAGATCAAAATCTGCAACAAAATGGATAAAGATGAAAGGGAAATGAACAAAATAATCAAAAATGTTACTAAATAATCAAGGAATAAACAAAAATAGACAAAATGACATAACATAATTTAATAAAAACCATTGAAAAAATGAATGAAAATAACAGAATTGTCCAGAAATGAAGAAAAAGAACAAATGTTACAAATCATCTGACTGTACAGACTGTACAACATGAGTTTGAATTACTTTATTACCATACCTTACGAATACTTCTCATTTACACTGAAATATATACTCTGTAGTGTTTGGCATTGTCCCTGTCATCTTCCCTTGATTATCTTTATCTAACATTGCTCTTTATGCCATTATCTGTTCATGTTGTTTTTATTTAACAGAGACTGTATGTCCTGCAAAGATTCCAATTGATTCCCGTGATGAAAAGGGCTTTGATATTCTGCTGCATTTAAACCTGGCCAAAAAAGCCAAGAAGACTAAAGGTGCATATTATGGCACGAGGGCTTACGAAGTGACCTCTCGCGTTGACCTGAGTACAGCTACACGGTAATCACTGTCAGCAAGTCAACAACTAGAGGAAGCAATCAACACCGAAATCTAATTGGTTTTATGTTTGATCACATAGGCATCTGTTTCCCGACGGGCTGCCCCCGTCATATGTTTTTGTGGCCACGCTGAGATATAAAGGCTCAGTGGCTGCGGAGGACTGGGATTTGTGGAGAATCCAGAGCCGTGATGGGAAACCTCAGATGGCGGTGACTCTGAACGGACACCATCGCACCGTCTCGTTCACGACAACCAGTAAAGCACCGAGCGGAACGCAAACGGTTACATTCTCCCAACAGACAGCGAGGGTAGTTACACTCTCCTACACTATTATATCCTTCATTATTTGAACAAGAAACAGCTTTGGGAAACACAATACTTGTTACCATAATCAACTCCAATCCTCCTATTATAACATCCAGGCTGGTGTGTATGAGCCTGCAGTAGCAAATGGCGGTGAGCTTTACAAACCTATTTATCCTTTTCAAAAGTAGAAACTAATGTACAATGGCAGATTATGTCAGAGAAATACAACACAAAAGAAGGTGTATATGCAATTACACTAAACAGCAGTTATAAACGCCTAATTACAGTAGGTGCAGATATTAAAAAGCAGTCATTTATTTTCTTTTTCTATACTTGATAAACTTTAATGCCCTGAAATCCAACAGGCTTTGAAAAAGGGTTTCATGACATTAAAGGCTACTAAACTGTGTTGGTCTGCACGGAAGTACAGCCATCGTAGAGGTCTTAGTACAAAAAAAGAACAAGCAAAGGCTGACGTCAGTAACACTACGTGGCAGTTAACAAATCCTCATGGGGGAACTGAGTGTGTAATGCGGTTTTTCTGACAAATATGTCTCGTCAATCAGAGCGTGCAATCTTGTTTCTTTTTCTTTTTCTGAGCTTGATGACGGTTTCCCTTTAAAAGGCACTACTTGCGAAAAAACAGGCTGTGAGTTGTATTTTCATTGTGCACTATCGGTCAAACATTTGGACATCCCTTCTCCTTCAGTGTATTTTCTTTGTTCTTCATTTTCAACATTTTACATTAATACTTAAACAACCTGAATATGTTTTCCATTTCAGGTCCAATTTCTAGGTCTAACGTAGCCACACTTTGCTTTGATGACAACGTAGTCAATAATCCAGGGGTGTGTGATATTTTAAACTTCACTACATACAGTAGCTACAAATGTGGGTCAAAGTGCAACAGCGTCAGAGCCTACAGATCTTCAAGGTCAAAGTTAAGGTCATTTGATGACCTTGACATATTAACATTTAGTGGCTATTTATTAACGCTGTGACTTAATTAATATGCAAAGTGGGCGGTGGCTGCCATAGTAACTCTCCCCTGTACCCTGACTACCCAAGTGCCAAGTTTGGTTAGTTTGGGTCCAGGGACTTTGGAGACACACAGCTGAATGTTTGCACGGACGTATGTATGACCTTGAAATGGAATGTGACCTTGGTGTTTTTCCTTAATGATCACAGCATATTTCAATCAGTTTAGTCAATTGCCCAGGTATTTAGTATATGACATTTTCAACCTGACCGCATAGCTACAGTAGAAATGTATATAGGTCACAGTGCAACAATTTCAGACCCTACCCATCTTCAAGGTCAAAGTCAAGGACATTTGATAGTAAGCAGATTAGGTGGTGGTTGCCATAGGAACTCTTCCTCCTACACAAGCTACTTATGAGCCAAGTTTGGTTAGTTTGGGTCCAGGAAGTTAGGAGCCAGACGTTTATATGTACACGTTCTTTTGTTCGACTGTATCCCCACCCCAGCCTGGTTTGGGATGGAACTCTACACATAATGCTAAACCACAAAACCACCACTGTATAGCACAGTACTTGGCCTGAAACAAGCCCTTTTATCTTGCCATTTTAGTGATGTCACAAATCCAAGTTTGCAGCCAGATCTCCAGCACCACTAGAATAATCAGAACCACTGGAATCATCCTTGGACCACAGGATACCATGACTATTCCTTGGCACAGACAGAAAAGGCAGAAAAGGGGTGTCGTCAGCAGTTACTCACTTGTTTTAAACCAACAGACACTGAACAAGCCTATTTGGAGTTTACACACATGGCACGATGAACGATCTGTGTGGTGGGGCCATGTAAGACACATTATGGGTGTCATAAAACTGAAACCCTGTATTTGTATTAGAGTATAGTGTGCAGTGTCAAGCCGTTAACTGAGCCAGGTCTTACTGTTTCAATGCACATCTACGACTGTACAGTATGTAGACTCATGTATCCAATAAATACACTGTAGTTATTCTGTATTATGGGCAACACTAGAATGGAGAACCCTCTTTTTTTAAGTCTTAGGAACCCTAACAAGAACCTTGAACTCTATGGACACACTTTACTCTTTTAGTGTTTTTCATAGGTAGGGTGGATGGATGTACAAAACCCAATTCCAATGAAGTTGGGACATTGTGTAAAATGAAAATAAAAACAGAACACAATTTGAAAATACACTACAAAGATATTTAGTGTTCAAGTTGATAAACTATTACTTTTTAAAAAAAATTACTTACCGGTATTTATGTTATTGCTGAGCCATGCAGCAATCCCACTACTGTTGTCCATCCATCCATCTTAATCCTCGTGAGGGTCGGGGGGGTGGGGTGGGGGTGCTGGAGCCTATCCCAGCTGACCT
>JAQQAE010005323.1:0-17754 GCA_029823295.1 Pseudamia nigra | reverse complement strand
CTGCAGACCATGGCTTGTGCTGGAAGATGTGGCTACAAAAATGTCAGGAAAAGCCTAAAACAACAGCTGAACTTTATTTGGGGTTAATTAAAGGAATTTTAAATGGTGACGCCAATTTAACATGAGTTTGAATGTAACTGGTTAAATCTGAACACAGCCACATCCCCAGTTACAAGAGGTTGTGCACACTTGTGCAACCTCATTATCTCAGTTATTTATTTTTAATTAACCTCCCTGAAAGATTTCAGGTTGTTTTTCAATTGCATTGTAGAGGAGGAGGAGTAGTGTCACTAAAACAATATGTAATAATAAAAAGTGACAACAATAAACAGAGTAGCTTAGTTTGCCATTCAGCAACGTTTATAGTGAACTACTGTATTTGTGTAATTACTAAATGTTAACTTCATTACCATCCACAATGTGACTGTGTGATGCATCTTGTGGTTTACCTAAAGAAACAGACAGAACTCAATAGAAATACCAGATGTACCTAAGCTGTTTTAATTCACTAGATAATAAAATAATAATTATCATAGCATGTCAGCATTATATTTATCTGGATACACATTTTTCTTCTGTCTATAAATTCTATTTTGTTAACATTTTTAGCTAAATCACATACCAAACTAATTAAAAAAAATGTATTAAATCAAAATTTTAAAATATCAGGCAGGCGACAGACGTGTGTTCCTGTCTTATTGCTTCTCCATCTGATTTTTATAATGGTTTTATCTTGTTGCGTCTTTTATATTTTGAATTTTGTTGTGCCTTTTTTTATATTTTCACCTTGTTTCATCCTTTATAACATAGTCAGCGTTTTGCCTCTTTTATGTGATTTTCATCGTCTTTTCTCTTTTGCATCATTTTCATATTTTTATATCTTGTACAAATAGATCAAATCATAAATACTCTTCTGGCTTCTCCAACTTTCCCTTGGATCCAAATACCAGCCTCTAAACTTGAAAGAAATAATGCCCCAAAATTTATCAGGACAGTTATACTGATTAATATGAAATTTTTCTTCATGAAAACACTTCAGGTCCTTCCTTTTGCCCAGCTCTAACGCCATTATATCCCAGTAGTATATATAGTACTGTAATTTATACTACTGCACACTTATTTTTAAACATCGACTTAGTTCACAGATTTACATAATACACAGTCCACAAAATTATTTATTATTGTTGACTAAGCTGGCCGAAAGTATAACAGCAATTGCAATGATCACCATTACCATATTAATGAACACCTTTATGTATCAATAAAGGTGTTCAGAGAGGTATATTTTTGAAATGTGTCATTCTCTTTTTGGTTATATTTGTTGTTTTACTTAAAGGTCCTGTACTGTGAAAATCCATTTTTATTGGGTTGTCTGCTTATGTAAACTCTGAGATATAAACTAAACTTGATAAGTAAAAATGTCATTTTGCTCAGTACTGTCAGTCCTGAGAAATACACATAATACACAAAAAAACGACCCATTTTGAATATTTGTGAGTTGTGACATCACAAGTCCTAACCAATCATTGTCAAGCTATGGTGCGCTAGTAACACAAGTTGCAACGAATCATGTTCAAGCTGCAATTAGCCCCGCCCTCATGAGCAATATGACTGACATTTTTTTTCAGAAGCTTTACTGTAAAAAGTGCATTATTGTGTGATTTTCCTGCATCACCTTGAGAATGATCTGAGCCAATCACTGTTTTATAGTAGCACAGGAGTGCGTGTGGCAGAGTTATTCAGTTTATTTGATCAACAATGTAAGGAAAGTATTTAATAGACACAAATAAGCAATGGAGATATAGATTTAAGTGTCACAGTCTGGGGCATTTAAGTAAGTTTTTGAATTCAGTACTTGTGGCACAATATTTTACCCTGTGTCTTTGTTACGTTTACTTAAATCAAAGATCTGGATACCTTCTCCAGGTGTGAAAGAGGAAATAATAGTTGAAAAGAATTTTAATTCTAGTGGACATGAGCAGAAAACACCAGATAACAGAAATGGACATGCCTGACATTTTTAAACACTAGAGTTCAATGACCTGGAGTGGTAACATTACAGAACACCATGTGTACATTTTCTCTCAACCAGAAAGAGAGAGAGGCCCCAAACAGTACCCGTGTGTAGAATAATCCTTCACTGTGGCTGACACCTGTCTGCAGAGAGATCTAGCACCTCTCTGTCCCCACCTTTGTTTGTGATGTTTTGCTCCATCCACAACAGTGATCGGGGAGGGGGGGGGGCTAGGATTTTCACTAATAACAACCCATATGACGCTGTTATGTTTGTTTTACCCACCAATAATTTCACCGTAATCTATTTTTAAAATAATCCGACGTGATACCCTGGAGCTCGTTTGCGGGGAGCGCCCCTGGCTCGGCACTTTCCAGCACGTTTGGATAGTGTTGATGTTGGGCTCGTCGCCGCCTCTCCCAGACTGCTTTATGTCTGGCAGCACAGACCATGCGCGGTCGCCATATTACGGAGCACCCCTCCCCTCCGGCACCGTCACAGCCCCAGCACAGAGCCACAGCAGCGGTACAGGAGGAGGCTACATACTGAACAACGCTATCGCAGGGGAGGACCAGTGATACAGCAAAACCAAGACCAAAACGAAGCCTGGGTGGAATGGATTAAAGCTTCTTCCGTCGCTGTGAAGTGATCGTACACGGTTTTACATCACTGTGCATCGGAGGAAAGGTTGCTTATTTTCATTTTCTTTCCTTTGACCATATTGAACAGTGAAAACGGCGCACTGTAGTCTGTGTTTAGCTAGCCGGTGATGGAGACTGGCAGCTAGCTAGCTGACGTTGCTCCCCTGTCCGGCTAGCATCCAATGCAACGCTAACTTACTCGGCAGCTACTCTGCTCAGCAGTGCGAGTCATTGTTGCAACATAGTTTCTCGTTAGCAAGCCAGCAAAATGCCAGCTTGTGAGTAAAGCAGGAGAAACAAAGGGAGAACGCCGGCAAACTTCATCTGACATCATCTGACGTTAGCTTGCTAGCTACACAGCAAGCGGCCACTAGCTCCTGTTTGCTGCCTGTAACGGAGAAAACTTCGGATTGTTTAAGAGAGGAGGCTGTGAATATTGGCACAACTTACTAACAGCCATCCGACACTTGTTCAATTATTTATTTTTGATTGTGTTGTCTGTTCACCGTAGTTTTGTCAAAACGGCGCCGATAACGAACTGCAACCTTAGGGCATACTGTCAGAGACCAACTACCCCCCGGATTTTCTCGAAATGCATCATCCGGACCCTGCAGGAGACTCTGGCAGTGTTAGAAAGATGGCGCACCAGGCTGTCTTTCACAGAAGGGGTAGTAATACAGGCAGCGGGAGCGGCTCCGCGCTGTCATCACCGGCGAACTCCGTTGTCAATAACAGCCACGTCGCAGCCGATGATTATCAGCCCTCCCTGTTGATTCAGTGCCAACCTCCTGCTGGTTCATCCTCTCCAGGTCCTCATCATCCTCCACCCCACAGCCTGAATCTACTGTCCCAGCCCCAGCCCTCCCAGTCAGCCGGAGCTCAGATGAAAAAGAAGAGCGGTTTCCAGATCACTAGTGTGACCCCAGCACAAATATCTGTGAGTACCAACAACAGTATTGCAGAGGACACAGAAAGCTATGATGACCTGGATGAATCCCACACAGAAGATCTCTCTTCCTCTGAGATCCTGGATGTTTCCCTCTCCCGAGCTAATGACATAGTTGGAGGAGAGAGGAGCTCATCTGAGGAGACACTGAATAACTTCCATGAAGCTGAGACCCCTGGAGCTGTCTCCCCAAATCAGCCTTCACACCCCCATTCCCTGAACCCTGGTCCACAGCATGGTGGAGCCATGGTAAATGGGACTGTCCACCATCACCATCATCTTAATCAAGCCCAGGGCTATGCTGCACCTGCTGGATCTGGGAATTCCACATCTACCCTCCCTTCTGGAGCTTTACCTTGTGTCACCCTGAAAATGCCTTCTAATGTTGGGGTCCCTCAAGAGAATGTTTCCCAAGCTCCTCCTCCAAGTGTGGTGGCTCAGACTGTGGGGGTTATGGCCCCTGGATCTGTCCCTGGAATGCATAGCTCTGCTGTGGGCACTACAGTTAGCATAGTTAATCCCCAGACCAGCAGTGTAAGTAATGTGAATATGTTGAGCTCTGCCAATGTGCCTGTGAGGGGGGGGATCAGCACGAGTGCTACCAGTAGCAGTTGTGGCTTTCCTCTCAATGTGATAAGCAGCAGTGGGGGGAGTGGAGGTAGTGCTGTTGGGGGTAATCTTATGACCACCACTAACGTCAATATGATTCAGCAACACCAGAATATCAACTCCAACATCACTCTGACTCCAACAAGTACTACTGCTGCTGTTGCTTCTGCTTCCAGTGCCTCTGGTGCGATGGGAGTCAGCAGTGGGATCCTGGGACGAGGTGGATCTGCTGTACCACAACCCATCAGTGCCACCGTCACAGCTGTGGCCACTGCCCCTTTATCATCCACACCTGTTCAGCCTGCCCCAGCTCCAGCCCCTGCAATGACTACAACCAGTTCTCGCTTCAGGGTGGTGAAGCTGGACTCTAGCTCCGAGCCCTTTAAGAAGGGCAGATGGACATGCACTGAATTTTATGACAAAGAGACCCCAGCCTCTGCTCCCAGCTCCTCTGCATCTGACGCAGGGTCTGTTGGCATGCGTCAGTTTGTCTCTGATAGTTTCACTGGGGCTTCAGAGAGGGAGAGCACAAGTGGAAGTTCTGTGAGTAGCACCATCAGTACATTGAGCCATTACACTGAGAGTGTGTGCAGTGGAGAGGCAGGGGGACCCACAGCAACCCAGCATGCCCAGGATTACACCTCTCCTCCCCAGGGTTTTCAACCAGTCCTCCCCAGTGTCTTAAGCATGGGAGTGTCGCAGTCTCAACCTCACATGCACCCCCAGGATTTGACCCATTCACATGTGAAGACTGCTGCAGCCGCTTTGATTCCCACAAATATCCACCAGACTACAATCAGACACCCGACCCCTGTTGTACCCCAGCAGCAGCTCACCTATGCCCAGGCAGTTGCTAATCAACCCCCAGGCTCTGCACAGGGCCTAGTGGGTGTTCAGCAGCAGAAGATAGGCTATGCCTCTTTGCCACAGCAGCCACCTGCTGCTCCTCAAACTGCTCCGGTGCAAGTGAGGCCACCTGAGTACACTAAACCACACCAAGCTGTCCCGCAGGCTGCTGCTTCCCAACCTCTTTCCAACCAAGCTAGTTCAGCTCCTACTCCACCTGCTAATGGCCACATGATGGGAGGCACACAACAATCTCAACAGCCAGTCCTCCACACACAGCAACAACAGCCCTCCTCTATTCAAGCCACCACCTCCACTATACCCTCTCATGTTGGAGTAGTTGGCCAGCAGCCTCAGAGCCACCAGGGCCTTCTGGATTGCCAGCAGCAGAAGCCACAGTCACTCCCAACACAAATTCAAACTCCAGGCCTGGGCACTCAGCTGCCTACTACAGTCCACCAGAGCCAAGTGTCAGCACCAAGTGTGCCTCCTCCCAACCCTCAGAGTGATCCCCAGGCACAGTCTCAGCCCCTCAACTCTGGGAACAGTGGAAGGATGCCCCCCCAGGGTGTTCCCCAGAGTCAGCCATCTTGTGTCGGCTTGTCCCAGGACTCCAGTACTGCACAGGCCCTGGCTCATGCTGCCCAGGCCAGTGCCCTTTATGCTAGTCTCCCCACCTTCACTACCACCCAACTGCAGGATGCCCAGCGTCTCCTTCTGCAGCACCAGTCAGCTTTGTTGGGGTTCCCCAAATTAGCTGGAGGGGAGGTGGGTTCAGGAGCTAGTGCAGGCCAGGGTCAAGAAGCTGAGGGCAACGCCGCCGCCGCCAGTGCCTTAACAGCATCAGCTAGTCTCAAGACTGTAGACGGAGAGGAGGATGGGTAAGAGATCAAAATTATTTCTTTATATTAACTGGGGCTGTCAAAATTAATGCAGTTAATCTGGATTAATCCATTTTCATGATTGGTTAGATTAATTTTTTTTTTAATGCATCAATGTGATTTAATGCACAATAACTCATCAAGGAAAAAGTGATGAACTCTTATGTTACATTTGACCACCTTACTGACAACTTTTTTAGTGTTTACTGCTTCAACGTCAATTTAAATGTAAAAGTATAAGTCTTTACACATTTTGAAACAAATTATATTAGTTACTGATGAAACCAAGTGTGAAAAAGCAAAAACATCTCAGCAGAACATCACAGAGATTCTGTTAAGTTCTACAAAGCAGGTGTAATTTCCTTTAGTTACACAAGTTTAAATTAGAAAAAAATCTACATTTTAATGTAAAATAAGTAATTTTAGCTGAGTGTCTATATAACCTTCTATCATGAATGTTTTTGCTCCCACAAAATGAAAAATGAATGGGTATTAATTGTGATTGACATTAATCCAGTGACCCTGTGATTAATCAGATTTAAAAATATTAATTGTTTGGTGACAGCCCTAACATTAACTGATTTAACAGAGAATATAGAGTTCAAACATTTATGTTTTTTATTAATGTTTAGACTTGTCATTACTATTCCTCTCATTATTGGGTTTAACTTTGCATTCAGAGAGTGAAGCTGGATGATTTCACTAGTTGCTGTCCCTGCCGCATCTGTTGGAAGAAAAGTGTTACTGTTGTCCCAGATAGTGGCCAGGCTGCCACAGGCTGTCTGCCCTCTGTCAGTGGGGCACACTATAGGGCTCAGCTGGATGTGACGTCTCGTGTCTTTATCAAGTGGCTGCAGTGATTAGACATTTTTACCAAGACTGCCTAGCTGGTTGCTACCTTGAATCCAAACTGTCTGCCTTACAGGGCACATTTTCTGCCAGGTGCACAGATTGCTGTCGGCTCTCTCAGCACATTTGTTGATGAAGAGTAGGAAACAAAGCGATGATTGTATGATTATTTAATAAGAGACAGAAATGTGAGTAGCTCTTGAGGGCATCAGTATGAATAGTCAAATGACACTGATATGACAAAACACTATGGCTACCATGCAACTTTGCTGCAAGTCCATCTTTAAGATAGAAATCTTTAAAGCTTTCTACTGTTGACATGAAACGTTCAGTGCAGTTCTCCTTTTCCTTTTCTAAAAGCTTATTGATTTTATCAAGAGGTTGCTGCCTTGCTCTTTCTGCTCACTATCGCTTTCCTCTGTCTTTCTTGTCACTTCTTGTCCCTTTTTTGGGCTTGAACCCAATAAACTCTTAGAAATGTCCTCCCAATAATACCTATTCAGAGCTAATTTTGAGGTTACCCTGCACTTGTAATCACCTCTCGGAAGCAGGAAATTACTCACAGTTCAATTATAAAATCCTAATCCCTTTTTTCCTGACTTTAAAATTAGAGGTGGACAATATGATAAACTGCTCACTATTAAATGTAATTTTATGTAACAGTATGATGTGTAATAATCTAGCAGTGGTTTGGAAATTGTTTTAAAGAATAAGTTATACTTCATTATATTTGATCATTTTGTTATTTTCTTTGGACCTTCCAAAACATACAACAAGTGCTTTACATGAGATGAGATGATATTTGACTTAAAAACAAAACTAGTATTCATAAAATGGGAGCTTTAAGATTCAGAATCAGTGTTTACAGTTAATGGATGTAAACATATACCAGCTAGAGCCATTTGTGCAATATAAAAATAGGATGAATTGTCTTTTTGATAACTGGTCCAGTAGGAATTACTCATTGATCTGAAAAAGATGACAAAACATTGCCAGAATATGTGAAGTTCAATATTTATAGTTTACTTCTCCTCATCTATGTTTTCTCATCAGTGTCTTTTCTCATCAGAGGTGGTTGACTAGCTAGTTCATATGTAAATTGCTGTCACTTGCACATCATGTCCTACTGCCCAATTCATGTTACCTTTGTGAGGCAGCTGGATTCACTAGACCATGAAAAATATTTCCCCCATTTGCCTGGAGACATTTGGAGCTATTTTTATCTAGGTTTTTCAGATCACAGCCAAAACAGTGGAAAGAGATGTGATTTAATTTAATGCAATAATTAAGCTAATAATAATAATGATGATACTAATTTTGACAACCATGGAGTTAAAATATGAAACTAAGGTGATTATGGCAGATCACTGCCTTTTTTATTGTAAGCTACTTCATTGAAAGGACCTAGACCAGACAGGATAAAAAGAAATCACCACTATGAAGAAGGAAAATGAATGATATGATGATAGCAGAAGAGCTCGAACAGCTGAGGAGTAGTAGCTAACTCTACTGTAAATATGTTTCTATTGAATATTGGCAACATAAAACCAACATGAGGAACTATTGTTGGTTGGTGGTAAAACTATAAAGACTAGCAAAACTACACGCCTCAACAGACAAAAACATGAGGTCCATAGTGCCACCTTTATTCGGGTAGCGGGGAGTGATGTGCAGTGCGCAACTTGCAGCCATCCATTCTTGAACTACAGTAGTAATAATTCTGAGGGAAACATGCTTCTGTCAAATGTATGGTCTGGTTATCAACTCTGGTGCAGAATGTTGGAAACGTTTGCAAAACTTGTCAGTAATGTAAGTCAGTGCAGATGTAGCTCTCTGTTGAGGGAGGAGAAGTGTGCTCTATGCAGACTTCTAAAACCTGAACTAGAATTTAATGCTTGATCTAATTAAGGTTACAGCTACCAAACTGGATATAGAGGTGGTTTATTTTCTCTCTGTGTACCCTGTCTTTATGAGCCAGTTAGACGTGTGCTGATGGACGGCTACTCACATGACCCTGAACTCAGAGGAATTTAAAATCTATTGGGATCAGGTGGATTATTGTCTTTCATGATAGGCACTGTTTTGCCCAAATCAAAGCCCTTGATACAAATGAAATAAATTCACAGTCCACTTCTCTTCTATTTAGAAGGCTGTAAGGCATGATCAGAACCTACTGAAGCCTGTGTGTCCTTACTGATAGTTGCTTAAGCTCTGTACTAATCACATAATAAAATAGTGATTGCACCTTCTTGAAACGAAGCACATGACCAGAGCATAAGAAGCCATTTCCTTGGTGTTGTAATTGCTCATAAATGGTGTCCTTTCTCTGATCACGTGGTCTGTCTAGGGGGGAGGTTGCTGCACACCATATGACCTCTTGTCCACAGATTTTGGTGTCTAATGTGTAGTATGACCTCGCTGTAAAATAAATCACTAGCTAAGGCAAGCCTGTGAAACAACAGGGTCACTGGTGTGTGTGGAGATGGATGGCTTTGTTTAGTCAGTGCTCAAACCTGAGCAGCATCTTTCACCTGCCAGAATCAATGGTGTTGTGTTAATTTATGCGACTGTCTTTTTTCTCAGTGAGGTGGTACAGTCCGGATGATACCTTGGTTGGTCTGATGGAGACTTTTTCACCTTGTGGATCTTAGGCAGTACTGTATCACCATACTCTATTTTATATTGTGATATTTAATAGTGATGATTTGTCATATTTGTCTTTTGTCTCAGTTATGACAAGGATTCCCTTTGTTCATTTGCTTTATTTTTATATCAAAATATATTTAATGAACAAAGTGTAAGTAATTAAAAGAAAAGTAATTATTGACATTTTTTCTTCACCATGTCATATTCCTTTCAGTTTTAGCAACATCAGTAGGATTCCTATTTTTTAATATTTGCATTGTTTTCTTATGTTACATTAAATGTCTGTTTAAGCATCACGTAGGATAAGAATCCTCTGCGGGATTAAGTTTTATCTTGTGTACACCGCCACACACAAGTTTTCCTAAAGTGTTTTTTATTTTTTTTTTTCATTTTTATTGTTTTCAACATTGTACAGTAATACTGAAAGCATCTAAACTGTGACAGAACACATCAGGGACAAAATGTGTTAAACAACCTAGATCATATTTTATGTTTGAGATTATCCAAAGCAGTTGCATTTGCCTTTGACAGCTTTGTACACTCATAGTATTTTCTCATCCGATTCATGATGTAGTCACCTGGAATAGTTTTCAATTCACAGCTGAGTTAAATTGTGCCATACAACTGCTGTACAAATCCATATTAGGGCAAGAAACATTCAGTTAAGTAAAGAGTCTATCATAATTTTAAGAAATTAAGGTCAGTCAATCTGAAAAATTTCAAGAATTTTTTTTGTCCCACAGCGCAGTCACCAAAATCATAATTCTACTTAACTTCTCCTCTGCAACAGAGGTAGCTCTTGATCTTTTTTCCTGGGATGTTCCTCATGAGAGCCACTTTCATCATAGCATTGCAGAAGTTTATTGGAATTTTCAGCCATAGAAATGTGCAGCCCCTCACATAGCCTTTGATGTTTTTGGTGACTGCCTTGGGGACACATTGAAATTGAGAATTTTTTAGCTCAACCCTTGTTGTGAGGGTTGTGTCAGGAAGGGCATCCGACGTAAAAAACCTATGCCAGATCAAACATGCGAATCATTGGTATTTCGCTGTGGCGATGACCCCTGAGGCTGGGCAATATGGCCTATAAATAAAATCTGACTTTTTTGACAAAAAATTAATTTACGATTTTTTTTTTCCGTACTTTTAAAGAAAACAAGTACAAATGACAGAGATAACTCAAAATAAGTTTTGCTTTTATCAAAAACTTAACAAAAGTAACTTCCGTTTCCCTCCTTGAATTAAAGTGCTAGCTGTTCTTTTGTTTTAAAAAAATACACTTTGTAGTTTGAATGGAGACAGACTTATTTACATTCACATTGAGAGCTTAATATGGGTATGTATTAGCGGTCGGCCGATTATCGGTGCTGATGTTTGGAATTTTGACGTATATCAGTATCAGTGTTTTTTAAATCTGACGGACCGATATCAAGAAATCAATTAAAAACTGGGTTATTTCAGCTCAGCCGCCCCTCTCCCTCTCTCCTGCTGCTTCTGTCTCCAGCATTGGTCCGCCCACGGTGCCATCTGATTGGTTAAACAAGCCACAGTATGTATAAGCTGTTTGTGTGTCCTCACACACATGGCAGAGAGGTAACATTTTCTGCGTATCGAAGGTAAACGCAGAAAACTCTCCTGAAAATGTAATAAACATCCCAGCGCTCTATGTCTCACAACTACCACTAATGTTAGTTTGTAGCAGAATAGAGCGGAGTTGTTTACATTAGCTACCACTAACATACCTCTTGCGTACCTCCTGACATTTCTGTAAACACTCAGCAGTCTATGTATTTGCAATGGGTTGAATGTATGTAACGTGGAGAATAGTGTGTGTTTGTGTGAAAGCCACATGAGAAACTCTACAGCTCATGGCTACGACTAACTTGTGAGTCTAGGATCCATGCACTTCTGGAGCTATTTATTTTCTGTTTGTTTGGTTATATAAACATGCTTTAGGCATTTAAACAAAGTGTTTGTATTATTCAACATTTTTACACTTTTTTACAAAGTTTTACTGCAAAGTTATCAGCCTCCTTAATCACTAATAATTGGTATCTACCTGAAAAATCCATATTGGTCAATCACTAGTATGTATTTTAGCAATGTGCAAAGCGACTAGTTTGGTGATCGCTTTCCATCATGCCCCTGTCTTATCATACATGGTGCCTTGGGTAAATGATTCCACTGCAGTAAGCTGCTTTTTAGCGGGAGATTGTTAGTTGTAGTGGTCTTGTTCCACTCTTAAAGAGTGATATTTCTCCCACTCAGTTTTTTTAGATGCTGGAATAAGTTTGTTGTGCTGCTGCCTTTTGTTGCAGTGGGCTTTAGACAAACATCGCAGCATGCAGGCACTTGTTCCACATCTGTTGCTGCAAACCCAAACCAATGACAATACTATTCCTTTTATAGGAACAAACTTCTTGCTCTTGTTAGTGGTAGCTATGTTGTTGATGTGTGTGCATCACTGTTGAGGAAACAAGGGGGAGGGGGGAAGCTACAGAAGCTCCTGGGGGCAAAAGGTGCACCGTAGTAAGAGGAGAAAAAATTCAAATTTTTGTATTTAAAAAAAAAATTGTACACAACAAGAAACTCGAATTAATCGATATATCGCCCAGGCTTAGTACAATTGATAGTCTAAAGTACATGAAGTAAGCAAGGAACACAGTGACACAAATGAACTCGCCTGTGATTTGAAGACCATTTCAAGTGACTACCTAGTGAATCTGATGAGACAATGCCATGGTTGTGCTGTCATTAAAGCTAAATGTGGCTACTTGGAACAATTTAAAGTACAAATCAGGTTCAGGGTTGATTAAAGCCGGCCGCACATAGAGAAATGCGACTCGACTCAACTCAACTCAACTGGAAATCAACTTAATATGTGGCGATTCCTGACCCAGATTTTTCAGTCTTGATGACGTCCCGACAGAAATTGTGCCGGTTCAACACGATGAATCGCCAGGACTCAGTCTCGGCGATGTGCGGCGGCCACAACTCCAACTCAGCGACTTTTATCATTGGTGGACATGTGTCACAACACAATCAATGTTTACTGTCAATAGATGGCGCCAGTTCCCAGGCGTGCGTCGTGGTGTCAATCTGCAGCTGTATGCGAGGTTCTTTCAATCAGTCGCATTTCTCCATGTGCGGCCGGCTTAACACTTTGTTGTTAACTAGATAATTCCATACATGTTCCTTCACAGATTGGATGTCTTTAGTATTACCGTAGTGTTGAAAACAATGAAGATGATTTTGCAATGTGAGGTAGCCCTACTTTTATGATGTGGTTTCTTTCCTGTGACTCTTATTGAAATGAATGAGGAGACTGTGTCCTTATTCCGCACTGCTATTGTCAGCCTGAATACAGCAAAAAGTGTGTGTTTGGATGTGTGAAGGCTCAGGGGAATGTGGGCTGGCTGACAGCATGATGGCTATCTCTGCTGCTGGCTGTTTTGAATGTAATCTTCCCCCTGGCAGTGCAGGGAGCCACTGGGTGCTGGGCCTGTTAATCATTGTGTGGAGATCAGCAAGATCCCCAAATTTCACAGCACACAGAGGAAGTGACCCAATCTGACCCAACCCAACTTAGCCAGGTCTACTAGAGCTGGTCGAGTCTACAACTGAGTGCACCAGATGGAACCAGCCTCAACTGAGCTGTGCATTACTGTTCCAACTCTGATAAATCCTGCCATTGTGTTATTCCGCTGTTTCCTTCAACAGTGTCTGCCCTGTAGGTCATTTGTGTACAAGCACTGCTTTGGTTCAGGTTATATGAACGTCTTCGTGTCCGGATGTTCCAGCCGGCTTGGTTACAATTAGGATTAGTATTTCTGTTAAACATAATACTCACTTTAGCCACAAGAGGTAGAACATTACAGAAAAGTTAGATATGATTTAATTTGATGTGCTGCTTTGGGATCACTGCTTCAGTAGAACAGGGAATAAAGACCCAGCAAAATTTCTGAAATATTAGTATTGCTCATGTACTATAAGATTATTGTCCATTCACACCTGCAAATGCAGCTACTTTGATGTTCATGTTGAGACCTTTTTGACACTTTGACATATATGTGATTTTCTCATTGAAGGATTATAACGACACTTTGTAAATTCATGGCATAAATGTACTATGTGTAATTTTTGATGCCCCAGCACCAAATACGTCCAGATGCTGACTGAGTCATTCAAGTGCATTATTCAGTACAACTAAAATTAAACAGTGTTTAAAGGAAACAGCCAAATGTCTCACACCACAGTAATTCAGTGTTGGCCCAACATCTTCAATGTGTAACGTCAAAGAATAACTAACAATTATGTTCATTGTTGATTTAATCTGTGGATTTCTTTCCTGAATAATTGATTAGGTTTTCAGCTAAATGGTGAAAAATGTTAATCAGCTTTTCTTAGACCAGTCTACGATGCCCAAAGATATTAAATTTACTGCAGTAAACAAGGCTGGAATTACAGTACTCTGTTGGCAACAGTATTTATCTTCATACAAACTTGGTGTTAAAATTATAGCTGCTGACATCAAAGAAAATGATCAAAATTAATCAGTAATTTATAAATAGTTAAGTGGTTAATCATTATCAGTATCCATTTGTTGCTTGTTTTTACTTTTTTGTTGAAAAATGATTGATCAGTTATCAGATGATAATTATTTGGACACAGTTTCTCCAAGTGTTTTTTCTTTATTTTACCATTTTCAAAGTTGTACATTGTAGATAAATACTGGAGGCATTCAAACTCTGAAAGAACACGTGGAATTATGTAGTACCGGTAAACAAAAAATGTTCTGGAACATATAAGATATTTATATTTTAGATTGTCCAAAGACGCTACATTCAAATTCAGTGACAACTTTGTACAATCATGGTATTCTTGTCAGATTCCTGAGATTACAGTTTTGCCTTGTCAAGAGTTAATTTGTGCCATTTCTTCCCTTCTTAATGTGCTTCAGATCATCATTTGTCTTGGTTATCCTGTTGGGAAGATACAGACTCAATAGCCCCAGTAGTGCTACTACAGCTACTGTACAAATCCATATCCCTAAGAAAAGACAGTTTTGGATTGACTGGACTATCTCAGGAACTTTGAATGTGTCCTTAAGTGCAGTCACCAAACCCATCAAATTATATGGTGAAACTGTCTGTCACCTTCTCTGTAAAGGAAGACCAAGAGCTACCTTTGTTGTAAAATAAGGCTTTTATGTGGTTTCTGAGGGTGATATTTCTAATAAATGTACAGGCAGTTCTCGGGTTACGGACGAGTTCCGTTCCTATGGTCGCGTTGTAACCCGAATTTCTGCGTAAGCCGAAATGAACCCTTTAATACCCCCTAAATACCCCTTAAATCTCTAAATAACTATCCAAATACTGTATTTTCCCTTTAAAAGTCGCGTTTTTTTGCATCGTCATTATAGTCATTTTGAATAGATTCGACTATAGGGTGTTTGAGAGGAGACGAGCTGTGCTGCGGCAGCTGTCGTGTCTGTTCGGGGAACGCGCGGCTGCTGCGTCTGTGCACCTGACGCGCGTTCTCCGAACAGACGGCACCTGTTCTGTTCCGCCTTTCTCCGACCTTTTTGATGATTTCTAGCTTCATTTCCATCGAAATGGCTTTCCTCTTGCCTGGGCCAGCATCGCTAGAAGATCCTGCTTTCTTTTTTGGGGCCATGATGTGAAAAAGGAGCATGAAAAAAGCGAGGATACCGAGAAAATTGCGTAACACAAACACTCTACACTACGCGGCGACTGGAAACAAATTGGCGGATGAGACACAGGCATCGTAAAGTCGAATTTGACGTAGGCCGAGTACCGCGTAACCCGAGAACTGCCTGTATTCTTTTTCATCATAGTGTTTGATGGTTTTAGCGACTGCACATTCAGAGTTCTTGTGATTTTTTCAGATTGACTGACCTTCATTTCTTTAAGTAATGAGGTTTGTATCTTTACTGTAATGTTTCTTGCCATGGATTTGTACAGTTGTTGTAGTAGCACTAATAAAGCTATTGACTCTGTACCCACCCTTCCATCTCTGCACAACGTAACTCATGGTCTAAAACACATTACGAAGGCAAGAAATGTTACAAATTAACTCTTCACAGGGCACACCTCTAATTAAAAAGCCTTTCTGGGTGACAACCACATGAATCTTATGAGAATGCCATTAGTGTGCAAAGTTATTATCAAAGCTAAATGTGGCTCCTTTGGACAATCTACAATATGGAGCATGCTCTGGGTTGTTTAAGGCTTGTGTGTTTACTGCATTATCCCATATGAGTTCATTTACAGTTTAGATGCCTCCAGTAATGTACAATGTGGAAAATAATAAAAATAAAGAAGAATCACTGAAGGAGAAGGTGTCTGAACTTTTGACTGGTAGTGTATATTAAGCTTATTTTAATGTTCACCTGCCTTCCAGCCTTGTGCCCAGACATTGACAATTGGTACCTGTTCAGACAATGATAGTTATTTACAGATAAGTATTCTTATTTGTGGATGCACCTGTTTTTGCAGTGTTTCTCTTGGCCTTTTTAATGGAACTCTGCTCTGTCCAGTGTTGGACATCACTAAAGTGTTTTTCTATAAGTAAACAGTATTTGTTGTTTTTATGCTGCTGACACCTCCCCCATTTCTACCACATCGACCAAGCCAGAGAACACCAGAACACAGCAGAGCTGCAACATTCACTGTGTATGAGGGAGAGGCAGAGGTCTCACTGCTGAATGTTTACTATGTCCTTTTAAGCCAAGCAGTGAAAGCATGAATGGAAGAATGAAGCCAAACATGCCCGTGAACAGTTGGCTTTGTGTTAGTTAAATAAAGGTTAATACAAGTCACTTACAACTTGTTATAAATCACCCTGTCTTTGTTTTTTGCTTATTGGTATGCTTTGTGCAGCTGGTCATTGATTTGGTGTGTCTGCCCCCTTCTTTCTGATGGTTTATTTTTCCATCAATAAAACAGGACTGTTTCACTTAGCGAGCGGTGGGAAAACTAATGGCTTGTAATGGATGATAATGGATTGTGTTTTTAGTCTGCCTTTCATCTATGAGAGAATTTCCCTTTGACCCCTAAAGAAGCATACAGAAGAGAATTTCATACACACATTGAAGATGCACAAAACACACACAGTGCCATGATCAGCTATTGAAAAGCCTTCTGTAAGGGCTCAAAATGAGTAGTGGTTGTTTTTCTGATAAACTAATCTTTTTGTTCATCACTGGAAGAATCAAAGCTTAGACTCAAAAGACATTTGACTTGTCCTTTATTTTTATCACAGTGGAAGAAAGTAGGAGAAAGATGGTGTGAACAGGAGAATGATAAGACCAACCAAGGTCCCAAGATAGATTATGAGCAAGGAACTGTTCATGGTCGTGAGAATCATTGTATCCAATGTTACTACATTTTGTGCAGTCAAAATAGTTTCCACTTTACTCTTGCTGCTTATGTGACAGAACTCCACTCAATGTAATTCTTAGTTAAATAATGAGTTCACATCAGTTGCTATGAATGTTCGCTGTGGGATGAGCTGAGCTGTAACTATAAGGAGCAGTGACGCGAAAGTGGTTTAAGTGTAGTTAAGCTGGAACACAACCACGAAAGAGCACTTACAGAAATTGTAAAATTTATTATGAAATTCGTCAGGAGTAATAACCCCCGTTTTGATGTTGAGATACCTTGTAAACTATGAGCCATTGCAAACCAACAGAAAAAAGTTATGATTTTGCTGGTCTTTGTCTTAGTTTGTTAGTTGGGTGGTTAGTTAGCAAGATTACTCAAAGTACTGAATGGATTTTGAATAAATTTCAGGGAAGGTGTGAAATGGGACAAGGAACAGATGATTAATTACATTTTGGTGATGATCCAAATCCTCATCTCAGCACATGCTGTTGTTTTTTTTTTTTTTTGCCCTAACCAAACAAGATATAGAAGGGGCAGGTCATAGGAAGAAAACATTAAACTTCGCCATACCATGATGGAGGGGAAAGTAACTGACAACATGATTTATGATCTAACACTGAAGGATTTCCACAATTTCATGAAGGAAATGAATGCCGAGAACTTCCATTACATCCATTACATTTTCAAACGTTACTGTGTGAAACGGACATTTTTACGTGCCCAGGATGCAGCCACCGACATACCTCTGACTACTGATTACTCTATGACTACGTGAGTATGGATGTACTGGTTGTAGATCCCACCGCTGTGTAGTTCATCATAAACATGTCTTGCTGTTGTATCTACACTCAACAAAAATATAAACGCAACACTTTTGTTTTTGATCCCATTTTTCATGAGATGGACTCAAAGATCT
>JAQQAE010005322.1:0-17755 GCA_029823295.1 Pseudamia nigra | reverse complement strand
CGGTCAGACTCTACCATCATCAGTGCAAGATCTTGGTGAAAAATTAATGCAACACTGGATGGAAATAAATCTTGTGATATTGCAGAAGCTGATCGAAACAAAGCCACAGCAAATGTGTGCTGTAATCAATAGTGTGCTGTAGTCAAATCCCACAAAATACTGCATTCAATTCAATTCAATTCAATTCCTACTTGTATAGCGCCAATCATAATCACCAATTTTCTTTAGGTGCTTCATAATTCCAGGCTGAATTGTGAAGGGCCTATTAAAGTGTGTGACTTTTTTTTGGTGGGGACTTTTTCTTGGGCCAGGAAGTGTAATAGATAAGCTAATACTAATGTTAACCGCTAGCATACTGACTCAGTAAAACTTTCAAGCATAGTCTAAAAAGTCATAATACAGGGTTGTTAGTGTAAGCACTGAAATATGACTATAGTCACACCTGTCAGACTGTGTTGTAGGGATCAAAATCCACTTGATATTATTATCTTTCATGGCATACAAAAATATTTAAGATCCCTAAAAGACATCATGCTACTTTCCTCATTAATGAACTTGCAATTTTAACCATTTTCCTACTGATGTCTGACAGTATTGTGAAAATTAACAACCTGAGTGTAACAGCTGTATTGCAAATGGTAAAATATTCCAAAAATACACAGTTCTTAATCAAGTAACTTCAACCCTTCCAACCCCAGAAACACCAATGCAACCACAGCACCTAAGTCCCTTAGAAAACTAAGGAAACACCTCTACATTATAGGATATTTATGCACATTGCAATCTGCTTTAGCTTAGCATTCTGGTCCATGTATTCACTCTTCCTTAAGTTTGAAATTAAATTTGTAAAAACACTAGCAAATGTAAAATATTCTGGCACATTTGTAAAATAATACTTTGTGTCTTACGTTGCCAGGCTCTCTGAGATGTCATCACAGTTGCCATTACACATCATCAGTACATTCAGATACAGTGCCTTGTATCGTTACCTGACAGGACTTGGAGAGCCGCTGTACGATGGAGAGTGAGGGGGTGTTTTGGCTTGACTACACAGACCAGCAGATGCTAGAAGAGACCTGATGAAAATGAAAAGGCACAAGGAACAAATAAGAGAAGCTCTACTACAATACCGTACAACTACACAACTATTATTTCCATTGATTGTCAAATACGTAAATGTATATTCTGTAATTTCTTATTACCCGCTGTTCATGAGGCTGTCCTGCAGTACTTTACTCTCACAAGTCAGCTCACCTGCTGGAAAACCAGGAAAATTTAAACAACAGTGAAAGAACAAGAACAAAAAGTTACAAACAGCAGAGAAAACAGCAAAACAGAAACAAAATGGCAAAAGGTTCATGTCATACTCTATGATTAAATAAGAGCAATGGATAAAACTAAAAAGAATGTCTAGTATATAATGATGATACAAAAGAGAGGTAACACTGACACATCGTGGAGAGTGAAATGTTAATGTGTATTCTGGTTCTATTGTGAACAAATAATACATGATTATGGTCACTACAAACTGATGAAACACTAAACCAACTAAAACTAAAACTTAAGCACAGCACTGCATGTCTAACAACCGCATCTCTTGAACATACAGAAAGTTAACACTCCATAGTATTGGTTTATAAAAATAAACATTACAAATGCCAGTCTGAAAGTGACTGTTAAGAGAGGTGTTCTTAGGGGAAAATGTTGTCTTACTGTTGAAGTGAGCAGGCACCATAACAAAGTCATCTGTGTCACAAGAGGAGGAGTTCTTGCTGCTGCCGCCCCCTCCTGATGAGTCCTTGAGGAGAAAACCAGTGGCCTCCTGGGTGGGAGAAGCCAGAGCTTTGGCACGCAAATGTTGAACCTCAGCAAGAGACTGCTGCAAAGACACAAGACAAAAAGGCAGAAAGCAGCACAAGAACAAAGAAAACATTAGAGAAAAAGAAAATACCCAGCAAAGTAGGAGCACAGTTTCTAGATTCAGAAACTACAGTGTCAGAAATAACCAAACAAACCGGTGGAGATGCAAGATGAGAGGTGGAGGAGCTGCTACAGGAGCTGGCGGATGCAGAGCTAGGGAAGCAGGTCATCGTCACAGTAGGAGTCGCTATGACAAAATACACATATTTTGTACATGCAGATTAGTTTTGTATTATTGCACTGCTAAAAATATATCATGTATATAGATAGATATATAGATAGATATCATCTGTAGCTAGCAGATCTAAAAAGTTTAACCAAAATGTTATGCCAGAGACCTTCTGCCTAAAGTAACTGAACTATTTTTTATAATTATTTTACTAGGCCCTCAGTTGACCAGTAAAAGTAAAATCTACATACTGTTATTTTGAGAGATGTTGTTTTTTTCCATTTGTTCAATTGTTTGTGCTGCAGTATCAGAAAATGTGCATATGATCCCATATCCTTTATTCACTTCATGTCTACATTACGAGTCACTTCACACTACACAAAACAGTCCACTCACATGGATTCACCACTAGATAGATACTGTTAATTCACTTACTCTTTTTCATGGATGAGCTGGCCTCCAAGAAAGGATGACAAAAGAATTCATCTACAAACATAAAAAAGTGATTAATAAGAACATCTACAAGAGTAAATGATTTATACATCCATACTTTCATGGCATTAGTACTTTAGTAAGATACATACAATGCATGAGAGCAGCGCAATATAAAGTCTTCTGTACAGATAACAATAACCACTTTGTTTTTGTTGCACAGTCATATCACAGAATTCTCTATTCCAACCTTAACTGACAGTTGGTATCTAACCCCAATAGCAGGCCTTTTAATTCATGCAGTAATCATTGAGTGACGTTGACTAACCAAAGTCCATACGGTCCTTGTGATTGCGCTGCAGTAGGCCCAGCAGCAGGTGCCGTAAATGGCAAGAGGTCTCTCTGGGAATGCTGCAAACAAATAATAAGTCAGATGGGGTTTCTGTGCAGACAAAAACTTGATTAATGTCCAAGTGTCAAATAATACAGCAGATTGTGATAGATGCAGCACGACTTTGAGCTGCATTTTGTCCCTGTTTTTTTTACACAAATTCTTTTACATTTTGCTTCTTCCCACTACTGGAAACACAACTTTCGGAGATGGAGAATGTATAGAATTGCTGCAGAAACTGAACAAAGTTGTTGTTTTCCAAGTATAATTATAATGTCTTACTTGGGGCTGAGATTCTTATTTTTTTCATAGAACAGCCGGAGGTCCTGTGGACTGCTGGCCTAAAGATGAAAAGAAATGTGTGTCATGGTTGCACAAATCATACAAACATGTCAAGTGCAAAAGCATGTAATGTATGCTACATATTAGGAGAATGACAATTTCAAACAGTGACTGCTAATACCATGCTCCAGTTATCTGTGTAGGAACACAAATCTACACATTGTAAGTCACTGAAACAGTGACAGTTAACCTTCTCAGGTCACTGCAGAAACACTGCACCCCCAGTTAAGATAACACAGTTATCTGTTTCATCTCTAACAGTATTAGTCAGGTCAGCCAGGAAAAAATAGTTACCGTATTTTCCGGCTTATATGTCGCGTTTTTTTTTTCATAGTCTGGCTAGAGGAGCGACAAATACACTGGAGCAGTATATATGCAAATAATTTTGAGTGTTTGTTGTTTGTCACACTGACAGCCGCTAGAGGTCACTCTAGGCTTGTGTACTTGCATCTGCTGCGTCTATTTTACTGACAATTTAAAATGTAGACATTACCGTTAACAACCATGCCTGCCATCAGCTTAACACCAAACATGTCAACGCTGACACATTTGCGCATCACTTACCCGGTGAGGCGGGGAAGCGAGCCCTGAGCTCTCACTTCTGGCGTCAAGTGCACGGCCGCCCGTGACCCGCTCCAGGGACAGTGGCAGCTGGGGAGTTTGACTGAGGCGGTACACATGTCAAACGGTAATGCAGGTGTCCTAAGGAGAGCTCAGGGAGGACAGAAACGTCCCGCGGAGCAGAAGGGCAAAAGCTCGCTTGATCTTGATTTTCAGTATGAATACAGACCATGACCGCGGGGCCTCCACTGCCATATTACATTATATTATGTTAACATACGAGACATCTATTCAGCCTGTTGTTCTCTACTCTATTATTACTATAACTTGCCTGTCAAGATGAAATGTCTGTTCTTGGTGTCGGATATTGTACAATAAATTTCCCCGAAGAAATGCAACATGTTCTCCAGGGTGAATTTTCCCATTTTTTTCCTTCTTCATTATGCATTTTTTTGGCTTGTGCGACTAAAATTCCTGAGCGACATATAACCCGGAAAATACGGTACATGCTCCACTTATCTCTCACATGATCTGCAGAGATGAGAAAGCCTGAACCTGCACAGTCATTTCTAGATTATGTCTCAAAATGCCGCATCACAGAGGTGAAAAAGTCATGTTGCAAGCATTGTCAATAGTTAACGTTTGAAGTGTCACAGAATCTAAAATATTGGCAAGCACAAAATGACTTTTTGCAGTTATTTCAGTATGAAGAATTTCATAGAACAAGACTGTCCCATGTTCAGCATTCAACACATGAACATGCACTACTGACCTGGAATGGAGCTTTTCCAGTCAAACACTGAAACACTATGGTTCCTATACTCCACAAGTCAGCCTTGGCATCATAGTTATGAGACATAATGACTTCAGGAGCCTAGAGTTGAAGATACAGTATTTTACCATTATGGAAAGAAGAGACTTCTGCCCTTTAATTTGTAAATAATGATAGCAGCAACTGGGCCTTCATTATGCAACAGGGGTAGAGGAAAAGAACGTACCATATACATAGGAGACCCACAAAGTGTGGCTGCCATCATGTTGTTCTGGAGGTACCTGGCAAAGCCAAAGTCAGCTGTGGAGAAAGAGGAAGGTAACAGAGGCCAGAGATGAAAAAAAACAAGAAAAAAAGACTAGCTAAAATTTGAAGCATGAATTTAACACAGTTGTACCTATATAGTGGTCAAACACAATTTCATTCAAGAGGAAAAATAAGAGAAACTAAACAGAAAAAAAAAATTCAAAAAAAATCATACTGCTGTGAATAACTCATTTTTATTTGATACTGGCACCTGGTTCAACTGTGTTTTTATTGCCAAAACTAATATAAGTTATACATTACAATAGCAGTGAATGGATATTCATTATGCTTACAGCTATGATAGTAATTCAAAATGGTCACACTGGGTGTCAGCCTTGTGGAAAATATAACTTTGTAAAAATACAAACCTAAAATAGAGTTGGAAAAGTTTTCACTACAGAAGAACATGTAACAAAAACACTGAAACTATTTGTGGCTTTGCATTTTATCTAACAGCTAACAATAAATTAATCACCGATTAATCATACTATCCAACTGAATCTGTTCAATATTGAGCAATAAAATAACTATATATAAGTTACCTTTGAACATAAGTACAGTCTATTACATAAGTTCATACACTGTTTAGTAATCCAAGCAGCACTACAAATGTACTTGACTTGCTGTTTGAAGGTGTTCTGCATTTGTGTAGCTATAACCTGGGGCTTATGTGTGTGAGATTGAACAGGTCTTTATAGACTAGTGAGGATTATAACATTCTCCTGTGACTAGCACTGGCGGGTCTCAGACTCCCACTCCCACAGGGCGAATAATTTACTCCAGAGGTAAATTTCTGATAAGGTATAAAGGTTAGCAGACTTTCCAAAGAACTAAACATACTGTATTGTACATTCACTTTCGGTACTCCACCATGGCACTTTATTATGGTGATTATTTGTTGTTATACAAAATCATTTCTAGGGTTAAATCAGTCAAAGCCAAAGTGCTTTTTGCCTTGCATCTGTGTATATTCATGTTAGAGTAAGAAGATGACATTCACTGTCAGTGCAGTATGTGATCATCTATATATGGCTTATTCAGTGTCCTCTAACAAGTTTAATTTTATTTTAAGGTAATACGATTACCCTGGGAACATCATCATGAGGGTGGCTGTGTTAAAACTGCAATAAAATAAGAGCTCAATTATGCAGTAGAGATTTTCATTCAGGGCTTTCATGATTCAATTAGTTTTTGTTCCTGCACAGGTCTTCACACTTTTATAGACACATGACTTAAAGAAATATTATGTTTTTGATCCTTCATAAAAAGCGATTTAAAAAATTGGCCGATTAAGCTACTAATGCAGAAAGCGGTAGAAATGAAACCCACCGATCTTGATGCAGGTGTTGTTGGAGTGGGACTTGCGTCCTGGTGGGTAGGAGAGCAGAATGTTCTGGGGTTTCAGGTCTCTGTGGATGATGCCTTTGGCCTGAAGGACCCTCATGGCCCCTGCAATCTGCTGCAGGAAAACTCGAATTGTGTCCTCACTCAGCGTGCCTTTCGCTGTGCAGGTGAATACATACAGACAGGGTTATCTATAAATGAATTGCCCCTTTTCCTCTGCTGGTATCAGCTCATCACAGTTCTCTGCAGATGGGGGCTTATTTTTCTCCACTGCATGGGACCAGGCACAAAGATGAGCTATGGAAGAGTAATTTTGATCCCTGCTTTTCTGTGATCCCAAGAAAGCTAAAGTGAGACCACAAACATGACATAAAAATCATGCAGATCACTGAGTGGTCGATCTAGAAGTGCTGTTGCATCAGTACATACAGTGGGTATGTAAAGTGTCCACCTCCCTGTTAAAATGCCAGGGTTTGTGATATTAAAAATGGGACCACAATAAAAAATGTCAAAACTTTTTCCACCTTTAATGTGATCTATAACCTATACAATTCAATTAAAAAAATCTATCAGGGGAATTTAATTCAATTGTATTTGTATAGTCAAACATAATCCAAGATTATGTCTAGATTATGTCACTTCACAATTCAAGACCGAAACCTCAAGAGTATATGGAGAGAAAACCGAGCAGAACCACTAGAGTACGACTAGGGCAATAGGAGTAGGAAAAACTTCCTTTAAAAGGAAAAAAAAACCTCCAGCAGAACCAGCGGCTCTGGAAAGGCAGCCATCTGCCTTGACCAGATGGGGTTAGTAGACAGACAAAAACATAAAATATTAAAAAAAAAACAAGCTGGCTGTATAAGTGTGTGTAACCTCAAACTAACACTTTGTTGAGGCACATTTTGATTTGATCACAGTACTCAGTCTTCTTGGGTCTATCAGCATGGAACATTTTGTCTTCGCAATATTTGTCCATTCTTCCAACAGAGCTCCAAATCTGTCAGATTGCGAGGGCATATCTTGTGTACAGCCCTCTTCGGGTCACCACACAGATTTCCTGTGGGATGTAGGTTTGGGCTCTGACTGGGCCATTCCAAAACTTTAATTTTCTTTCTACTGTTGATTTGGATGTATGCTTGGGGTCACTGTCTGTTTAAAAGATGAAATTCTTCCTCATCATGAACTTTCTGGCAGAGGCCTGAAAGTTTTGGGTCTAAAGTGACTGGTATTTGGAACTGTTCCCAATTTCCTGTGCCTTGACTAAAGTGCCAGTTCCAGCTGAAGAAAAGTAACCCCACAGCATGATACAGCCACCACCATGCTCCACTGTGGGTCTGTTGTTCTGTTGGTGAGGCCAAGTGCTGTTTTTGGACCTAATGCACCTTTTGGAACTGTGGCCCAAGTTCGAGCTTGACATCACATCAAAACACATTCTCCAACATGCTTTTTGGAGACTCAATGCAGTTTTTTTCTTTAACTTTGGATGTACACTTTTATAATCATCACAAAAACCTGGCATTTCTACAGGGTTGTGAACATTTTATATCCACTGTAAACAGAGACACAAAACTGATCCAAAAGAAAAGCATCTCAATTAAATTGGACACAACAGATCCATTAGTTCAGGGGCCTGCAACCTGTGGTTCTTTAGCTCTTCCCCAGTGACTCCAGAGGAAGCAACATATAATAAATCAAAATGAACAAAATGAGTATCGTAAAGTTCGGGTTATAAGCCGATACTTTTTTCCTGTGGTTTGGACCCCGTGGCTTAAAAGCTGCTGCGGCCAATCTATGACTTTTTCCTGGCTAACGGCATGAAGTTTGTTAATCAGCATGCAGGGATTCCCTGCATGGCGCACCATGGGGCCCACAGTGTGGGCTGCACATGGGCGCAGCACCCACGTGGAGGGTACCATTGTTGGATACATAGAGGGGGGGGAGCTTGGAATCAATGAATCCACGGTGACACGGCTGTTACGAGGTTCCCCCCGCTGAGTGTCTGGTTGTGGTGCCTTCCATGTGGGTGTTATGTGCATGTGCAGCCCACGGCATGTCTTAAGGAAGTGCTGTATGCTACAGTGTCTGGTTAAAACTACTGCAGCTACATGCAATTGTGTCTTTATTGGAACAAACAATAGCAGCGTGGCAAACTGACTCACTGCAAAAAGATGACAAAATCTTTCAGAGGTATGAAAAGCAGATGCCCCGAACTTGGAAAACATTGTTGAGGACTGGATGAACACACGGCTGAGGTGTTTCCACCATGCAGATCTGACTGAAAGCAAAAGCAATCGGCACCGAAAAGAAGATAAAAGACTTTAGAAGTGGACCATCTTGGTCTAAGGTTTACGAAACAAAAAGCCCTGTCCTTCGGGGCATAGACGACTGTGTCAGCAACTCCCTCCCGACTATGAGGAAAGTTACAAACTTCGGCAAATTCACTCAAAAGAACATAAATATGGATGAAGTACCTTTGATGTTTGACCTGCCTCTCACTAGGTCTGTTAACAAGAAAGTTGAATCATCTGTCATGCTGAAAAGAGCCAGCCATGAGAGAATGCAGTCATGTCACAGGTACTGTCCGGAAAAATAACTTTAGTTTAATTAAAAGTTAAAAAGAAAATCAATTGGTGTAACATTTTTCTGTGTGAATAGCCCATGTTACAACGTGAAAATTAGCGGCTTACAGTCAGACGCAGCTTGTGTACGGACAAAATCTTTTTTCCTTTAAATTTAGGGGGAGTGGCTTACATTCAGGTGCGTTTTATAGCCCGAATTTTATGGTACTCATCCAACAAAAGGAGAAAAAATTTATTAGATAACGAACAAAAAAGAACAACAAAACAGAAAAAAAATCCACAAAATGAAAAATATTCATTCATCTATCTTCTACCACTTATCTAGGGGGTTGGTTTGCCAGGGCAGCAGCTTGAGCAGGGAATGAAAAATATAATCAATGACCAAAACCAAGAAAATTTAAAAAAGCAAAATAAGGGAGAAAACGGAACAAAAAACAGTTCACAGAATAAACAATAAGATAACTGAATAAAAACTCGCAAAAATTACTAAAACAATAAATCAGTGTGATGAAAATGAATTTAAAACAATGAACAAAATAGTCAAGTAAATAAGCAAAAAACAAACACTGAACAAGTAAAATAATGAACAAAATACTACACAAAATTAACAATAACTAAAATATTCATGAAAAACATTTCACAAAAATGCATAAAATGAAAAACAAAATGAACAAAGATGAAAAAAAATTCACTAAATGATCTGTGAAACGACAAAAAAAATTAGCAAAAATGACCACAAAAGTTAATAAAATGAATAATAATGTAGAAAATAATCATTAAATGAACAAATAACAATGACCAACAAAATCAATAAAAAGTTAATAATGTACTACACAAAATCAATACAATGGCAAAAATAATAAACTAAATGAAAAAATGAATAAATTAATAGTACATTTTTAACACACTGCCAGCTAAAATGCACATCATACAGTCATGTTGCCCATAAACGGTTCAAATATATGTGTTTGCCTGGACCAGTTGGCAATGCCCGGGGCTGTTCAACGAGGCAAGTGAGAAAATAACTTAAAGTTGAAATACCACTGTTGGGCACCGTTCAGTGTACTCGAAGAAGCCATGACTCCCACAGAGTCGGATCTTCTTCCATTTATTCAACAGAGCATAGTTTTACCCGAGATAAAAACAGCAAAAAAGATATGCATCTGGATTTCTTTACCCCCAGCTTTGGTTCCTTCAAATAATTTCCATCTGAAGTCAATAAGTAACTTTTAACTCTCTTTGTCACTACATCCCTCACAAAGGAATCACAACAGCTTAAATAACTTTCCTCACTGATGGTGGATGCAAAACTGCTGACTCAGAAATGTGGTCCATTTCTAAATATGACGTCTCACATATTGTATGATAAAAACAAACAAAGATTGCAGTGCAGTATCTCAAAATCTATTTTAAGCCTCAGATCCTTCAAAAACCTTCTGTTAGTGTTGAGCTAAATCTCTTTGTTTCTTTGGGGCTCCAGATGAAAAGCTGCTTCCTGCCGACACACGGGAAGCCTTAGAAAAACAGAGCTGTGACCTGGGCTGCACCTCTGGGGTGTTGTTCTCTATTATTTGCACTGACTCAACCTTTTAGTCAGTGAACTGAACCCCTTCTGCTACTAGGGACGACTTAACAAGCAATTTCCTTCAAATGACAAACTAATTTTTTTGTTATGGGAACCAGAAGTATTTGCTAAATCCGTTTTTGGGCCTGGTTTTGTGACTGACACACATTTATGTTTCTCATGCAGTGTTCAGATAATGTTTCCATTCAAGATATGCATTCTCTATAAATATTCAATCCTTTTAAATGGGAGGGATATGAAACTCAAGCTGAAAGCAGCAGAAATATGATTTCCTGTACAGTGCCAGTGAAAAGTTAGGACACACTTTCATCAGTGTTTTTTTTATATTTATTATTTTCAACATTGTACAGTAATACTGAAGACACCTTACTGTGAAAGAACATTATGAAACTGTAATAATCACAGAAGTGTTAAACAATGCAGAACAAAGACACATTTAGCTTTGATGACAGCTTTGCAGTCATGGCATTCTTCCATCAAATTCACCTGGAACTGTTTTCAGTTCACACATGTGTTGTCAAGAGTCAATGTGTGTCAGTTCTTGCCTTCTTAACGTGCTTAATGGTGTGTTCCAATTGTACTCGGAATTCCGAATTTCCAAGATCCTACTCAGAAATCTCAACTGGAACACCCCTCAAGAAAGTCGGAGCAGCCCCAAAAAACTGTTCCAGGTTTCCTCCATACATTCATACATGTTCTTTCACAGTTTAGATGTCTTCAGTATTAATGTATAGTGTTGAAAAAATACATTGAAGGAGAAGGTGTGTCCAAACGTTGACTGGCAAGGTACATCAGATATTGAACGTTAATGAGCAAACTGTGTTTTCCAAGAACCACTGGCATTGATGACCATAGCCACAGTATATCAACAGCATCCTGTCTTTTGGCTATATTTTGAAATGTCCTGTATTGCTCTCTTTACTGAGAAAAATGTCTGTTCTCTGCATTAACATACTCTAACAGCATCATCAGATAGTGCTCACATCACAACACAAGGACCTTCACCTGTCATCAAACAGCAAAAAGGCTTTTTAGCATCATGAGCTTTTTCCTGCTCTTTGGGTACCTGACGCATTGAAAAGTTTCACTTACAGTGTAAGTAGTCAGCAAGGTCGCCTCCATTGCAGTACTGTGATAAAGAGACACAAAAAAGACAGACGTGAAGAATGAGGATTAAAAGCAATACATCAAGAAACCTGATTAACATGGAGGACCGATGGGCCAGCCTAAAGTGTCTGAGACCACCCAGACTCTTATTGTGGTATAATAAAAGATCAGAGCAGTGAATCTGCTGCAGAGTGATGTGGTTATAAAAACCCTGGAGCTTTTATTCATGTGGAGAGAAGAGAGCAGACTGTGTAGGGATGTGAAAAGACCTTGAAGCTCTTCCTAATGTGTCATTTACCTCTCTATTCACATAACCACAGAACAGCGAAGATAGTCATAAAATGGCAACTGTTACTTTTATAGCTCCTCATTTGGATATTTTAGTACTTAGAAATTCAAAAAGATGCTTCTGCCGTGAGTTTTGTGGGAGATTTCAAATGTAATACTCAACAAAGTGAGTGAAACAATTTAAGAATGAACAGAAATAAGCACAGTATACAAGAAATGAGAAAAAAATAAAAAATAAAATGAGCAGAATAATTAAAAGGAACAAACAAGCACAAAGAAAGTGATGAAGAAAATATGTAAAATTCAGCAAAATAATCAAGAATAATAAACTTGATTACAAAAGTAAGAAAAATATGAACAAAAAACAAAGACAAAAAAAGAGAAAAATGAACAAAAAAGCAAAATTATCATGAAAATAAATAAAAAACAAACAAAAATGCACAAAAACTCAAGAAAATGAACAAAATACTTACCAAAATGAACAAAAGTAGTCAGTGATCAGGAGATAAATAAAATGAAACAATATAATTTTAAAAATTAGCATAAATGTGCAGGGAAATTAAGAAAACGAACCAAATAATTAATAAAATTAATAATAGGCAAAGTAAGTCAGGCAAATAAATAAAAACAAACAAACAAATTACAAGATGACCATTACTCTGCAAAGAAATTGAGCCAATGGACGAATATTATCTTGCCTTTTTGTAAATTTAATTTGTCTTATTATATTCAGTGAGTGAAAAGGAGATGGGGTGGATGGGGTAAAGGATAATGTTAATTTTTCATTATCCATTGAAAAATTAACAAAAATGCAGAAAATTGGCAAAAGATGTTGGGAAATCACCAAGCTAGAGGGTCTAAAAATAACCCAGTGCTTTAGATGACAACATTAATGTACGGTTTAAACTGGCTCAATAAAGCTGAGAAAAACTGTTATAATGTTAAAATTGAAATTCAGGGCTTGGTTTTCCACTGGGGCCCTGAAGTAGGTAGATCATTCCCAGAGGTTATTTTCCCCCTTTGTAGTTCATCGGCTCAGTGGTCATGTGAAGCTGGAGTAAAATCCTATTTGGATTTTGACTGGCAGTCACTTAGACCCTTGATGCCTGAGGACAGCTAATTGTAGCTTGCCAGAGTGGCAAGTGAACGCAGAGACAATACAATGCTGAGCAAACAAAGCTGAACATTGCAGTGCGCTTACCTCCATCACCAGGTACACTGAGCTGGCAGTTTCCTACAGAGGGAAGAGATAAGAGCGGTGTCAACAAACAGGTCAGGAGCAGACAAAGAAAGGAACAGTTGGTGCTTGGGGTACGCAGTATCATCGAACTAAAAAGGGGGATTCTGGACTGGAGATGTGTACAAGTCGAAATCAGTGGTTCTCAACTGGACAGGTCACAAAGTGTGTGGTTAAAGGGGGAAAAAAAAAGACACTATCCATAAAAAAATGAAGAAAATAATGGGAGAAAAATAAACAGATTAACAAAAGAGTCAGAAATGATTTATGTTTTACTGGAATTTTGTTTTCGTTTCCTTAATTTGAGTTGGGAGTTTTTACAAATATTTTGTTACATATTTTATTAATTTTTTGGACCACTTTGTTTACTTTTTTGTATTTTTTTTTCTTTGTTTGCCTTTATTATTTTTGTTCATTGGATTATTTCATTTTTAATAACTGCGGTTTGTTTCTTGGTTATTTCAAATTTGTTTATTTTCCTTATTTCCTTTATTATTTTTTCATTCTTAAACATTGTCTGGATTGTTTGGTTCATTCTGAATGTGTTAAGAGTGTTTTTTCCCCCTTTTTCTTTTTTATATTAAATGATTAATTCTTTAATTATTTTCTGTTCTGAATTTGAGTACAGTACTGGAAATGTGTGCAGATTTTAATGAGAACATAGAATAGAATAACGTTCCCTTTATGGGAAATTCGTAAATGTACCGAGATGAACTGCATGTCCATCTGGGTGTATCATAAATATTAGCCCCTTCTATGAACATTCTTTTCCAAATGTTTCCCATCCTTCTCACACCAGTTCTAGATACATGGAAACACTTTGATAACTTTGTACTATATCCTCTTCCTGCTTTGTGTCCATCAACAATCCTTCTTTTCACATCTAAACGCATTTCTTTTGCATTTGATATGATGCTTTTTTTTTTTGCCTGAATATTGGACAAATGTTCAGTTTTAACCTCAGTTCACACACTTACACCATTACTCAATGAAAGAATTTTGGTTTGTGCCATGTCTGAAAAAAAAGGTCAGTTCTTCTGGGGGGGTTAATAAAATTGACCCTGGTCATTTTTGTGTTTCTAAAACACGTGTTTTGTTTCCAAATAACTTACTGTTTTTCGATGAAACTACAGTACAATGCTTTAACATGCCCTGTTAAAATTTGTCCTTGAGAAAAATCTGGGAAAAAAAAATCTCACATCTTGAAATCTTTGAATTTTGACCTCAAGTATATGTTTACTAGCTTATAGCTTTGATTAAAGTGGGTCTCAACATGATGACCACTGGGTCACACAGCAACACCAGTTGAGAACCACTAGTCAGAATAAATGTGTTACCAAATGAAAACTAACTTTACAGAATTACAGTTCTGTCTTTTTTTGGACTATTCTTGACTACATTGCTACCAGATAGCACAGTTAGGTGTAAAAGCACACCTACAGACACTACCAGATTTTCTATGTCTACATTTCTAGACATTGTTTTCTGAGCCAAAAGCAGTTGCATAATTAGGGAGTGGCTGACGAAAGCTGCCAACTGTTTACTGAAAAGATGCTTCCTTGAGAGGGTTCAACAAGTATAAGCCTTTCGAAAAAACAACTACAAAGTTTTCAGAGAGCACACACCTTTGCCAGGGAAGCTAATATCCCATTATTCGTAAGGCCATCATTATGCAACTTATCAAAGTCTGCACCCCGTTTTGGGGAAGAACAACTCATATTGCATAGACTACAATATAAACAGTAGCACAAAACAAAGTATCAGAAATAAATTAGCTTCTACATTCCCCTCAGATCCATGCACATGTTTATATATGTGGATGTCACAAAAAATACACAAATTAACCTTGAAATGTCAAGTCAAACATACAAATTAGCATGAAAAAAATACAAATACTTGGAGAAAAAAGTACAACACATAAATGCTGGAGTGGTATTCTGAAAATTATATCAGCTTAAAATCTGCTAAATCTGGACCTTTACATTTTGATTATGCATTTCTTTGTCATGGATATAAACATTCAGGCTAATATTGTGGTTATAATGGGATTCATTGTGCAGCCCTACTTCATAGTTATTCATTTATTAGCGATGTGTCATTTTTCATGGGTCATGTTAGGACTTCCTGCAGCTGGTTTAGAGTGTTGTCAACTTTGTTCTTCCTTTGTGAGGCACATGGTTTGTCTTATCACACAGCGACAGATGAACGCCCTGTCTCTCTCTGGCCTCATCCCAGTATCTCTTTGAACCAACTAGTGAGTGTTTTCGAATGTGCAGCTGAGTCAGTGATTCTGAAGTTGGTTGTCTTTGGGCTAAGTGAAGATGGACAGGAACAAACCAGACAGTCTTGTCAACCACAAAGCTGACCATCTGGTTTGTGCAAGCTGTCTGTATGCTGCATTAGTTACACAAACCAACCAATTCACCACTTTCAGAAAAACAAACAATACAAGTAACTGACCCAGCTTCGATTTGCTCTGAGATCATTAAGTTACACACAGAGGCGGGTACTACTCAACTCATTTACTCCTATACAGCGTATAGAGTAAATGGAAATGGTGCTCAAGTAAATCCTGTATTAGTTTATAATCATAATGACGCACGTAGAAGTACGCATAAAAATGAAAAATCAGTTGTCATTAATCCAGTTAACATCCTGAACCAGGAAAATGGAAAAATACATGATCAAGATGTTCTTATTAAAAGATTTGCTGCTTACTTTATTCATTTTTGTTGAATTACTTGAGCATTTTCAGGATTTTTGCTCATTTTGTTGATTATTTACCTAATATCTTAATAACAAAGCAAAAAGTTAAAGATGGACACCCACATTACTTAGTACAGGGTCCAAATAAAATGTTTGAGACCATGATGACCCATGAAAAAAAATTTATTCGCTTAGTATTTTCAGATAGAAGTCACATGTATCTGTATGGGAAATAAGCTTCTTGGAGCCGGACGATTGATTCCCCAGCGGCCAAGCGGTGGCATCACAATGTAAAGTTACTTCCGCGTTGGCCTCACTGAACAGCCCCGCTTCGTTGCCCTTTGGTTACATTAAAAACTTATAATTTTGTTAATTTTTGCTCTTTTTGTTGCCAAGTTTGGTGATATTTTGCTAAATGTTGTTGGTTACATTGTTCATATTTGTTGATTTACTTGATCATTGAATTTGTTTTGTTAATTTATTTGACATTCATTCATTTTTCATTCATTTTGTTATAGATTTTCTTAATTTTTCTGCTTACTTTGTTCATTTTGTTTAATTTGTTTATTGTTGTTAATTACTTGATTATTTTCATCAGTAAAAAGGAATAAAAATGAATGAAATACACAACAAAATTAGCAAAGGTGGTCAATCTAGTAAATGAGCAAAAACTGAACTATGTGGGCAATAAATCGGCAAATCAGGAGCTCATCTTAAGTTTTGTTCTCTCCTTATACTTCTCCTTTCCTTAAAGTTATAAAGTAACAATTCTTTTACTTGAGTACTGTTTCTGTTTACTGTAGCCACCACTGGTTACAGAGTCAACTCTAGGTTACCCTACTTTTATAAGGGCAGTCATTTCCTGGTTCACAAGGTGCATCAGCAGTGCAGACTCCTCCGTCTACAGCATCTACAGTATCTGCTGTTCAACCTTGTTCTGAAATAAGAGCAGCATGGCCAAATTCCTTAAACGCTGTGGCTGCTGCTCTGATGTTTGATTAGCAAACTGATAATCAATGACAATGACATTAGTCCACTTTGAGACCAACTGACAAGTTAATTTAGAAACAGAAATCAGAAAATAGCGCAAAGTAAGTATATTTCTGTGGTGGCTGGTTGTTTGGTTCTAGTTTCTTCCTGACCTAATTGGATAGGTGGTAGGATTGCTGCTCAGATCATTGACACTATCTGACACTGTACAACAACAAACCTGCAATCTGACCAGTTCAGACACAAATGCGAGTTAAAATAAAAATGCAAAAGGGAAATATTTCAATGTGTGTGATTGTATGGGCCATTGATGACTACATTGTCTACTGTGTTGTTTGTATTTATTTTACACCTGTATCTGTTTCTGTTTTTTAATCTACCTCTGCACCACTGACGACGATGATCCTCCCTTAATGAGTTTCTAAGGTATAAACAATAAGCTACCAGACTGGTACCTTCATTTTAATTACAATGTTCATCATTGCAGATTAAGACTTGCAAACACGTATGGCGTTATGTAGTAAACAAACAAGTATCAAACAACCCAGAACATGTTTCATATTTTAGTCCAAAGTAGCCACATTTAGCTTTGATGACAGCTTTGCACACTCATGGCATTCTCTCAGATTCACCAGTTACTCACACTTTTTTGTTTACAACATAATCCCATACATGTTCTTTCACAGTTTGGGTGTCTTCAGTATTAATGGACAATGCTGAAGACAATACAAATTAAAAAACACTTAAGGAGAAGGTATGTCCAAACTTTTGACTGGCAGTGTACATGATGTGAGATGGGAAATGAAGTCCACAGAGTACTCTGACTGTAGTAGCCGTATTGACCAGGACTCTCTTGTAAGGGATTTTTAATCACAGTACCAGTAAGTCTTTTCCTGATTAAATAAAGGTTAAATAAAAATAAACTCACACACAGTAACTGATATTTCACAATTTGTGTGAGAAAGTGTGACTTTCTTGACTTGTAAGATCATCATTTAAATTTACAAATTATATGGTGGCAGC